>JARFOD010005356.1:0-11649 GCA_031763545.1 Mopalia muscosa | reverse complement strand
TTCACTGGGCTGGCACGCCATCACAGGAGTGAATCAACCGTAAGAACGACATTAAACATCAGACAAACAAATTTTGGGAACACGGTGCATTGCAGTAACCTGTATAAGTTTTAATGCCGGACATGTGCTTCATATTGACAGACAAAACCATTTGCATAATTACTGCAGGTGTCTTTGGTAATACTGAATGGTTTCTTAATAAACACATGGATAGATACACATTGGCAGATTGGGTTTCCAGTTTATATATGACCTAGTGTATTCAATGTGTCCATTTGCTATCGATAGATACCAAAGTTTCCAATACGTAGAAGAGTTTTATCAATATTAACCATTTAAACGATCTATAACTCTCCCTTACACCTGTGGTCTGAGTGTCTATTATTCCTTCACCTACATAAAACAGAGCCCAGCGGGATTGTTTCTTTAGTTTCATTATTGTTTAAAGTCATAATATATTGTAGAAAGCAGCTGTATTCTATGAAATGGTTGGCGTTTGCGCAGCTTGCGAAACAGAGCGAATGCTGAAGTGCCACATTTATCGTCCAGATCCAGTGCCGACAAGATCTGATGACCTCAATAATTTCATGGTTAACATTTTATATTGGAGCATAACAGGTGTTGAGAAGTATTAAAGCTTGACCAACGTAAGTGCTGAGATGAAAGATCATCCTACATTTTTTAAGGAAAGATTGCCCACGTTATGCTCAAGATTTTTCGTGGTGGGGGTCAGGAACAACTTAATGGTACCACATTGCATGCAGCTGACTATTTTATAAATAAGCTTACATTGGCAAAATTGAAACTCTAGGGAATATTAGAGTCAACTGCTTCGATTTATTTTACTTGTCATAACTTAATTATGTAAGTCCATTAATTGATATGTGTACAATTGATTTCTCTTAAATGATACTGAAGTTATAGTTGGAAAAATAAACTTCCTAAAAAGTGAACAATTTGTAACAGCGGATTTGACAGTGTAGTTTTGGCTAGCGGAAGTCGACAGTAATTCATAGTAACTTCTGAGATCGATTGATTAATTGGTGTTTTACGCCGTGCTTAATGGTATTTGGCTCATATGACGGCGGTGTTTCCAATAACAAACCGCCCTTAGCCAGAGGCGCCAGGTTTGACAGCATTGCAGAATATGCTGTTCATACATTCTTTGAACATTCCGTCAACAGACAGTAAGTTACACTGGCGGTTCACGTGTAGCATGTCTTGTTTCCGTGATACAATTATTGTGTATATTTTACTTTCTGTCAGTAAACATAGCATTGATCTTTGTATAACAAATAGTTTAATTTTCATTGTGGTCGGGTTGTATTTTCATTATTAAACATTGGCTTAAATACACACGATTGTATAAAATAATGTATATTAGAATCGTTTATATTGTACTAAATTATGATTATTTAGAAGAAATTAAAACCACCGGGTCTGTTAAAAATGAAAACGCCTCCTTAATTTTCTTAATCATTGGTATACACATGATTTGTTCAATTAGTTGGTTATGGAACTTCTTCCTTTTTCTTGCTTAACAAAGATTGTGGGATTGTTTTCGTCATGAATTCGTTAGATAGGCACTAAAAGAAGGCATTTTTACCAATCACTTTGTTCGCTTGCTTTTGAAATGAAATGCAGCGTATATATGCTAAATTATTATAATAATAACTAGTATTTTTTTTTTGGTCCACTATAAAATTCAAAGGAAATGCTCTACTATAAACAGGGAATATATAATATTGTAAAACCTTGTGTAATCAATTGCTTTATTAAATATAAATTTAATTGCCCAGTAGGGCTATGACAATGATTCATTTTTTTTATAAAGATTTGAAGTTAGCAGCATCATTAAGTATAGCGTTCAACTATTTCGAAATTAAATTGACTTATTTATATTTTAAGTTGTAGATGATGTTTTATTGAGTTCTGATATAAAAGGTGATACATAAAGTCAACTGGGTATTTAACATATCCTGGAATGTACATGTTCATCCAGAATTGTCACAAATTTTTTTTTTTTTATCAAGGGTGGTTGTACAATACTGAAACATTGGACACTTACTGGGTTTAACATTGTCTTCAATATTAGGACAAGGACACACTGTTCTACATTGTTTTTCTCAAGATAAATTGGCACAGAACGAGGCGTTATAAAAAGTATTTCATTTAGGTAATATTTTGTATAATCATTTTTTTTTTCCCACTATTTTATGTTATAAAAAAAAAACTGTATTTTCTTACGTACGGTACAAAAACATATGGGGCTTCTATTGGTATGAAAAACAATACATTTCACATGATTTGTAAAAGTGTTCACTTACAAGAAAACTTGATTGATAAATTGCCACTTCACCAAAGGTCATTACATAGTTAGGCCTGCTGATTTTGGCAAATGACCGCAAATTGTTGTGATAGCTGGACTAACGGGGAAATCGCACCTGTGTCCCATCAGTCAAATAAATGGTGTTCCTACCTGACCTCGGGAATGTCTTGATGAATCATCCGTTGACTAATGTGAATTTGTAACTGTTTGACTTAAAATGAATACTAATCGACAGTACCGGGTATGATTTATATGTTCTGTCTATATAAAGCAACACCATAAGTTAAGACATACATTAAACAATTACTTTTACAGAGATTTAAGGTCTTGCTGGAACGCTTGGTCGATTTTCAGAACACACGTTGTATGTAGTCTCTTATGTAGAAAAATATCAATCTTACCATACATATGTATACATTTTTAGACAGCTTAAATTCTCAGGATTACATATATGTGAATGTTGTAAAAATGTTAAATACAGAAAACATTTTTAAAAATTGAGGACGAACGTATTAAAAACGAGGCACCGTTTACTTGATTGCATTGTGCTCTTATAAGAATGAAGAATCTTTGAAGTTTCTAGCATGAGTCGTTTTCTAGAATTACCCGTTGGAAAATGTAGAGTCTGTATAAAAAATAAAGTGCCAGAAATAGACAATTAAAGTTTTGCGACTTCAATACTTGACCACGGTGAAACAAAATTATAGGCTCCTGTTTAACTGTTTGTAAGTAGAATTTCGAATTATCTTTTTCATCAACATATAGTTTGAATAAATAGCTTTTAATCTAAGCGATAATATAGTTAACAGATACTTTGCATCGACGAAAAATACTGTTTCCGAGTGCAGTAATAGCAAGTATACGTGGGTCAAAGATATGCAATTTTGACCTCTTTATATAACTCCCGACTCTGGCTGGATCGGATATTTTCATCATTGCATGTAAGGAATGGAAAGAAGAAGATCTAGGCATCCCCAAGGTATCATATTGCCATATTTTTTTTCTCAATTTATCTTAGATATAGTATAACTCATTGATTATTCTTTAATATCCAACCACCTGTGTCCTAAAATTACGAATGTTCCTTCAACATAATAAAGCGTGATAAATATTTAACTTCCTGGTGTAGAAATACAACAAAATAAAGATGGATGCATGGGTTACAATTCCAGCTTTATTAAAAAAAAAACTTAATAGGAATTAAAATGGTTTTTGGCTTAGTTTCGTTTATGAAGGAAATGGCGCCGGTGTATAAGTTCCTATATCAAGGTACAACCCGACGGGGGAAACAGGAACCGATTTTATACGACATTGTTAGCCCTCTACACTGAGATCCTGTTTAATAAGAACAAATATGGCTTGTCTGATCCTTCGTCTCTGGTTTCTAATATTCTATATAAAACAGAGGGCGTAGCTTTACGGTATCCCGTGGTGCTTTCAGGGCTAAATATTTGATTCCATTGATTTCTTTTTTCCACCAGAATAACCTATATATATAAAACATGTTCCCGGTGGGCTCTATCTATCTAATAGTATCTGATGGCTTTATTCTCCCTTTGGGCTGGCAAGATGTTTTCCGAGTGAAATTTTACTTGTACTCTGTTAAACTGCAATCAAAGAAACAGTCAATCCATAGCTGGAGTGTGACTTTTTTGGTAATACATGTACACTTGCTCGTGTCGGATAACCTCTTTCTGAGAATACTCAGTTTTATAATAATAATAATAATAAACCTTATTTCATCACGGACAATCTATCAGTTAAACTGTTTTTCATAGAAGCCGTGGGCTATAACAATGGAAATATTAATAATGTATTAAGTTAGCCAACAATTGAATAAACATACATACATATATACAAATATTTAAATATTTATAAAAAATACATATATATATCAAACAAACATGAGGAATATATATATATATATATACATACATACAGGAACACCCTCACACACACACACTTATATATACATAGATATAAGAATTCTAAAAACTTTAAAACTGTTGTTTAAATAGATAAATTAAATTTAAAACCAATTACAAGTAATCAGTATGAAAACTTAAGATCCAGGCATATGTTTGTAAGAGAAATGTCAACCAATATATATACTAAATGTATCTATTGCTTGTCACAGAAAATATGTATGTGAAATTAAGATTCAGAAAGATATTTGTTAAAAAAGTATTTAGCACACTGAGGTTTGAATGATCTTAAAGAAGAATTTCTAATGTTGAATGGGAGATCATTCCAAAGTTTGATTGATTGGTGTTTAATGTCGTATTCAAGGGTATTTCACTTATATGATGACGGACACAATTACAGAACATCACAAACCAATCTGCTTCCAGTTACCATTTAGCTTTGCGAACACCAGGGCAACAAACAGAAAGCAGCCTCTTTTCTCGCCTCTTACGATCGACCGAGGAAGCCGAGGGAGTCCGAGTATTCTGCAGGGCCATGGCCCACCCACTCCCTCAAGGGGCACCTCATGCGGAAAACCTGGATGTCTGAAGCCCTCTATACATTCGGCCGTTATACTTTCTGACAGGTAATTTTACCCACCTCCAAATTTCCTTTCCAATTTTCAAATCGTTTCTTGTCAAGCTTTTTTCCTGCTGCACTATCTAGGCCTACACTGTGCTTCTAAAAAGGTGGGAGTCTCGGAAAGTCAGAAAGCACATTTCAGAATATCACATCGCTGCCAGACCGGGAAAATGTTTCATGCTTTTGCGAATTTTATGACTAAATC
The DNA here is from genome assembly GCA_031763545.1 of Mopalia muscosa. NCBI lineage: Eukaryota > Metazoa > Mollusca > Polyplacophora > Chitonida > Mopaliidae > Mopalia > Mopalia muscosa. The sequence goes on along the minus strand of JARFOD010005356.1, from coordinate 6,568 downwards.
TTTACTTTATTCAATATTTTGCAACACTTCATTAATTCGAGAATAGTGCGGTCAGTAAAACTTTTGAAAATAACATTATGTTGTTGTTGTAACGCAGGTCTGATTCATACTTGCGGAGAAAGAATAGGGGGTAATTTTGACTTAGAAATTCCACTGCACCATAAATTAGTTACAGTTCCTTCTACTAAGCATACAGGTAAGTTTTACCGTGCTTATGACCAAAACAAAACTTTAACATCTTCCTTTTGTCAAACTTTACAAGTTTTTTTTTCACTCGAAGCAGGCTGCCATTTTGAATCGCGGATATTCTCGACGTTTCTCGCGAGAACGAATTGACAGATGAAAGCGGCATTGGAAACGACAAACAGTTCGCTCAGGCATGTCAATATCTGTTGTTATTGTATCAAAATGGATTCCTTCGAAGATCTACGAGTGAAATTAAATGAAACGGAAAGTATGTAGCGATATCAGACTGTTTTTTGAAAATTTTGTCAGGCAATGAATGACTTGAAAGAAAAAAATGAGTTGTTTAAGCGGGCCTGAGTACTTCGCCTGGCTGCTGAAAGAAGATAAACGGTCGCACTCGGCCCTCGAGAAGTTGGTGGACGATTTACACGTAAACAAAGATCAAACAGTTACGACCTTTCTCTGTCACTCTGGATCGGAAGATTTTCTTTGGGGGCTTGTCAAACTTTTGGCTAACACTAACTCAAGGTTTGTCTTGAAATAATTATATTAATGTCACTGCAAATATTAACTTCTGCTTGTACCGTAGGCCTATGCATGTATTAGGCCTATTTGCTCCATAATTATATATACAGATAGGCCTAGGCCCAAAGCTGATGATATAATGGATTACTGATATTGCCTATAGACCAACTTATATTATAAGCTTACACCTAATTGTCCATCCGTGCGATATTATGTACAAACTACAACTGTTCAATATCACACAATATTGGACACCGATCTTTCAGACTTCACTGACATGTCGCACTGACGTCATGTTTGTGTTGCGTAAGCATATTTTCCTGCGCGTCACAAAGAACAGACCATACACTGAAGTCATCTATTTCGTAAGCGTCAATGAATGATTGTGAGCGACTTAAATAAATTAACGAAATGTCTGTTGAAAATCTCCGATGGCCGGATATTCTGTTTAATTTTAATTACTTGGACAAGTGGGTGTATAATAAATAGGTTATTGGATTGTATGGTTCTGTATAGACTCGTCCTGGCACTGGGAAGAGCGAACAGCTTCCGAAAGCTCCAGGACTCGTCCATACAAAACCATACAATCCAATAACGTATAAATATATGTTTTTATTGTAGAGAAAGAAAGTTTTGCCGTTTACACGTAAAATTAGAAGTCTATTTATATTGACTTCTGGATTATACACAGATCCTTCAGGGGTTGAAATGTATAAAATATTTTGTCAGACATTTTCCAATTTTGTCCTGCAGGCCATTTAACACAATGTAAAATTCTGGGAATCTCTACAGGACAATCTTAGTTTTTACCGGACATGTCCTTCAAATGTATTGTTATTTCCACCCCTGTCGTTACAATATATTGATTTCTGAACTAATTTAGGGTTATTGAGACAGTCATTTTTAAGGCACATCACATCCTTGGCAAATGGGCCTTCTTTTATCAAAGGCTATGAAGAAACGATTAAAGGGGTCCTGGTCCATAGAAGTTCTGTTTAACTACCGTACCCTACATGTGTACTTAAGCTGGAGAATAAACTCAATTTGAGACCTCATTTTAACACATCATTTAAAAAAACTCAATAAAGTATGTTAAAAATAAAATGTTAGGCATTAACAAATGAAACAAATTCAATAAGACACTAAAAAAAGTGAATTATTTTCAGTAAAATCTATTCACATAAATTTATGCCATTTTTCTTATTAAACTTATTCACAAAATGTTTGTATGAGAACAAAACAATGAGCAATGAAGACCGGAATAGTTATTTGTGTATTATTCATACAAACATACAGATTATCTCCCTTTTACAGTTATTGTATATATAAACTTTAAAGTCAGTGCCCAAGCTACGGGACTGACTGTTTATCTGAATAAAGGAATCACACATGTACATAATTATTTCCATTGAACTTAAATTTTACTCTGTCAAATTTCGTGATTTTTCATTTTTTTTTTTTTTTAAATTATGGTGTTAACAGAGTTGCCGGAAATGCTGCCTATATTATTGGGACGTTGGCGGAGTCTGAACTGGGGTGTTTCAGAGTTCTCTCCCTTACCAAATCCCATCATGCTGAGGGAAAGAACATTCTTCGAAACCTGTCGAAAATGCTTACGTTTGACGATGCAGAAAGTGTGATGAACGCCGCTGGCACACTTGGAACTTTGGTAAAAATGATGTTTATTCTTAATGAGATTCTGAAAATGTTGGCAAGGGAGATTATTTCATATGTAAAATGGTGTTAATGTGTTATTCTTTCTGTTAAAATGGTCTTTAATGAAAATGGTTCAAATGTTATCAAGGGAGATAATTTCATACTTGAAAAGAAGTCGGTTATCATCACATATATGCCAGTTCCATGTAAATGGTGTTAGTCTGTTATTTTTTCTGTTAAAATGGTGTTAAATCTGTTATTTTTTCTGTTAAAATGGTGTTAAATCTATTTTCTTTCTGTTAAAATGGTTCAAATGTTATCAAGGGAGATAATTTCATATTTGAAAGGCAGTCTATTGTCATCACATACATACCACTTAACCAGTGCCATGTAAATAGTGTTAGTCTGTTATTGTTTCTGTTAAAATTGTGTTTAATGTGTTTTCCTATTGTTAAAATGGTGTTTAATCTGTTTTCCTTCTGTAAAAATGGTGTTTAATGTGTTTTCTTTCTGTTAAAATGGTGTTTAATCTGTTTTCCTTCTTTTTAAATGGTTCAAATGCTGGTAAGGGAAATAATTTGTCATTGCATCCATGACAGTGCCGCTATTAAATAAAGTTATTCTGTTTTCTTTCTGTTAAAATTGTGTTAAATCTGTTATTTTTGCTGTTAAAATGGTGTTAAATCTGTTATTTTTTCTGTTAAAATGGTATTAAATCTAATTTTTGTTCTGTTAAACTGGTATTAAATCTTATTTTTGTTCTGTTAAAATGGTATTAAATCTAATTTTTGGTCTGTTAAAATGGTGTTAAATTTGTTGTTGTTAAAATGGTGTTAAATATTATTTTTGTACTGTTTAAATAGTGTTTAACCTGTTATTCTTTCTGTTAAAAATGGCGTTAAATCTGGTTTTCTCTGTAGGCTGAGAGTCATGATGGCAGGGAGTGGGTTCTGACAGAAGCTTGTCTAGATGAGATCATTGAGCACATTACAATTCTGCTAGAGAACAGCAATCTCTGGACTGCCAGCAATGCAGCCCTTGTTCTGGCCAGGTAATTTACAGTGTAATACCACAATAAAATCAGGCTACTGCTCAAACTAAACCATTCCTGAATCTATAATATTGTGTCATTTATCAAGCTAAGGTACATGTACATTCTCATCGTACAATTTGAAGTTACAACTTCAGGGGATTCCCCTAATTTGTGTCATTCTGATTGGTCGAGAGAATAGCACAAAACAGTGGACCAATCATAACTCCACAAATAAGGGAAATCCCCTGAATTTGTTTACTACGAATCTCACCTCTATACCAATCCAATCCTAAAGCTGAACCACTTGCTAGACTCTCTGTGAGTCTGGACAAGACCAATACAGTAAATACCAGACTTTCTTTACTTAACTAGTGTTTAAAATCAAAATTGGGATGTAGAGATAAACTTAGGTTCTTTTATTGACCATAAGCCAAGGGTTCATTAGAATACAATACATCATTAACTTACTATAAACAAAGTCATGTAACATGGAAATCATTTGGGTGTGAATGTCTAAGGCTTTAAATATAAATTTTGCTAAGCAGTAAGTGTCATACACCACAACAAAACAGTCATTCATTTCATGCCTTTCTCCGAGGAGCCCTTCTGTCACTCATGGCGGTGTGGACAAATATGTCCTTACTGTTCTGTCAGGGCATTTCACAATGCCTTCTTCCCCATACATTGATGTCATCAAGTTGTGACCAATAAAGCATTATATGTATTACCTTTTTAAAACTCATAATATAGATTTGTTTGAATACTGAAAACAAAGACAAGATTTTGAAAACACGTCTTAATAAAACATGTTTTGTCGAACCAATACTGAATACAGATAAATAAACGAAATCTCTGATGGAAACCTTATTTTTGGAAGCAAAATTTAAGATGATATTAATGCAGCTAAGATCAATAAAAAATATATTTAATGAGTGTTTTGTTTGCACATTAATTAATCTCTTACTGCCCTAACAGGTTGAGTATTTCTGAAGATGGATGCTCTCGGATTCTGAATCATGTCAACTCTCAAGTGGTGCTAAACAAACTTGTCCTTTCTCTGGGTGTGGATGAGGCAGGTAAGGGAAATAACTCAGTGTGGATTTAAAATTTTTACTTTTTTTTTTTATTTATGGTGTATGACGCTTTGCCAGCCTAATTTATTCAAGGAAACCACTCTCGTCATCACTGGCAATAAATGATGACAAGACGGGACATTCTAAAGACACAAAACAAGCAAATTGTGAACTCGTTGTCCCTCGGCTCCATGAGCACCAGGTCAACATGAAGCTCCCTGTCAACTGTCCTCTTAACCATTTGTCACCATCAGGTATATGAGCGAGTCACATGTTGTCGCCCCAGCAATCACGGGGGTGTTTTTTATGAGATTTCCTCCCGGTTTACCGCCGTAATAAGGCATGTGTACAGTGTGAAGTGGACAATCTGTCGCGATACAAGTGAAATAACCATGAGTACAACGTTAAACACCAATCAAACAAACAAACAAACTGTCCTCTTAACCATTTAATACAAAGCATACAGATATTAGGCTCATTAATGAACAATTATTGTAAAGCCCATTTTGATGATTTTAATTAAATAATATCTCATGAGACACAAACAACATGGCACAAATGGCCACCATATAGTTAAATAACATGTACCACATTGACATTGTGATTATAAATGGTAAGAATCCAGAACACTATTTTAAAAAAAGAGCTTGTTAAAATTTTGATTATAACTAGCTTGATTATGTAATAATGCAAAAAAACTGATGACCTCATTATTGCAAAGACATGTCACTTTGAACAGTCGACAAAGTCCTCTCTTGTTAATAAAAGGACATGTAACCAAAATGGGTTTTTCTTCTTGAAGGTCGTGGAATGAATGCTGCATTTGCTGTGGGTCGTCTGTGTGACACTAAAGATGGACGGAAACGACTTCTAGCTCTCCCCGAATCTGACAGAATGGTTGGCCATTAAATTTCTTCATTGGTATTGAAGTAGGCTAAAAATACTGCACTAAAAAAAAGTAGATCTTTTAAAAGTATTTCTTGGATTGTAAATTATTCTATGATATAGAAACAGACTGGGGCCTAATCTTTTGTTTGTGTTCATTGGTTGTTTTAATGAAAAATTTGACCAATCAGTAAGCAGGACACTATATTGTCCCAGATTTAAATTGATTGGTTGTTTCAGTGGAAAATGTGACCAATCAGAAAGCAGGACACAATATTACCCCAGATCCAATAGAAATAAAGGATCTGTTAATCTGTAGTTCAAAAGTAATGTAATTTCTAGGAATATGGGAATATAATTTAAGGTCTTTCTGGACCCCTGGTTTAATTTTGAGGAAAACAATTTTTCTAATATGTTAAAGATCCATTTATGACTTTTAAACTTATAAAAATTTAATTAATATCAACAGAAAAAAATAAAATGCATTTTTAGTGCTTTATTTTTCATTATGAATAATACTTTATTAGTTTATGTGAAAGAATGCCGCTTGAACTGAAAAAGGATGTGCTAATGTTAATGTGTTTATATTACAATATCTGGACTTTATGTTTTAGATATCAGCCTTGGCTACAATGCTCTGTTCTAGAGATGCAGGGGTCAGTAAAAATGCCTGTTTTGCTTTGAGTTGCCTGGCAACCACACCCGAGGGTCACTCGAGATTGCTTAGTAACAAACAATCACATCACGTAATTAAACAGCTGGTTGATCTTTTAAACTCGGAGGACACTGAAACGGGCTGGTTTGCTGCTATGTGAGTTACTTCCCCTGTTGTGTGATAATTGCCAGAGTTATCCCCCCTTAATGTTTTGGGGGATTTTTTTTTTCTTTCAATTGCATAATGTTTGTATGTTTCAGAAAAAGTTTAAAATAAGTTATGTACTGTTATTAAAATGTTAACTAGTTTAAGCCACAGAAGTTAACAAACCATGTTAAACATTTTATTGGACTGAGATTTTTTTTAAAAAACTAAAACTTTTATGCATATTCAAAATGTAGCTACTATTGCCTAAGCTTAAAAAATATTGTAAACCCTCAAATCTGTCCACTATTCAAATTTTTGCTGGTACATATACATAGATATATAGCAAAGTTTTCTCACTTTATGTATTCATTAAGGGGGGGGGGGGGGGGGGGGGGCTCCTTCCGGTTT
>JARFOD010005355.1:7737-25403 GCA_031763545.1 Mopalia muscosa | reverse complement strand
ACAAATCTGCTTAAGGTTACCCTTTAGCTCTGCGAACACCAGGGTAACAGAAAGCAACCTCTTTTCTCGCCTCTTACCATCAACCGAGGAAGCTGAAGGAGTATTCTGCAGGGTCATGGCCCACCCGCTCCCTCACAGGGCCATGGGTAACTGAAGTTACTGAACAGTACAAACTTTTCTGAATACAAACTGACAACTAGATTATTAGCATTATTGTTATTTTGGGATAACATTTTCTTAGTTGGAACAGATGTGTAACCAGGTGGCTAAGTGGTCTAGGTGGCCGACATTTACTGCTAGCAAAATGGTGCCTAACTCTGAGGGTTGTGGGTTTGATTCCTGGACAGGTTTCAACCTGCAAAATTTTATGAACTAGAATCTGTTCAAACTAAGAAAATGATATCCCAAAATACTGAAAATACTGTTAAACTTCACTTTCTATAAAAGACACAAAAATTATCACAAGATTATTACCAAAAGAGGACATTTTCTTTAAGGACCAGAGGCCACTTTCACAAAATGTAACTTTATTGTTCAATAATAAGTTGGTCACAATCCAGTTACCTGCTGATTGCCTAGATGTTTATTGCTGTCTGACGAAACCAAAACACCATTACACTATAGTAACCCAATAAACCCTTTGGTAACTGATCAGTACTTGTCTGTTTATAATACAATACATGTATCAGCAAAACAAGGAAGCCTTTCCTTTCAGTAATAAGCCCACCTGTAATTTCAGAACCAGGTGACCAATGCTTGTCTATTGAGCATTTATCTGACTAACAATGAGACTGATATAATCCAGAGAACAGGTGGTTTAATCATTAATTGACCATTCCATCCACCACTGCTTTAAAGAGATAAGGAGGAGGTGATATTCATCAACAATAACACTAAATAAATCATTTCAAGCAGGAAGTTGATCAAGGAAATGAGAACAAATTATTAAAGCCGGCAATATTGTCTTGAAATATTAATCAAAAGCAGAAATACAAGTGAGATAACTTTAACACCTTTCTTATAAATTAACACTGAACAGGCAATAGGGTCATTATAAAATCAAACTACATGTACAATAGCAGTAATTTCAAACACAAGCTTTCGTTATATTTTCCTTGATCCTCCAGAGGTACGATAACTTAAGTGAGTATGCCTGTGCTAGAAATATAATGCCCATATTCAGTGGGTAGGAACATTTATACAAAATCTACTTGTTTATAAAGATCATTTTATTATAAAGAAAATATTATTTTGCCTGCCTTTACTGGGGTATATGTATCTATTATAAATTAGTTTTATGACACATAAATGATTGTTTGATTAATGTTTTACACCATGCTTAAGGGTATTTCACTTATGTGAACACGGTGTATTCTAACAAATATTGACATAAGCACAACCAAATGTTATGATAATGTTAGAAAGTTAATCTTCCTCCAGTGCTTAAGGTTAAGCCAGATTTCTACTCTACAAACAAACTGCCCTTAGCCAAAGGGCCGACACATAAACTAAAACCACCCGGCCTAAATTGATTTTAAAATTCAGATCCTACAGGAGAAATCTTTAAGGTTGAAATCATTGACAGATTTCTTCTCTATGCTTCGCACTATACAGAGGTTTATTCACATCGAGAGAGGAGAACTCAAGAAATGTGTAGCATGTTTATAGCACCCTGACTGGTCAATATAAAACAAAAAATATAGATGAAACTCTGAGCATAAGAAATAGGTATGTCCAAAGCAATCTGTCAATAATATTCACAAAAGTACAGATGAAATAAATTTCTCAGTAAAAATTTCATAACGCACTCTTAGACACTGTTCCTCTGAACCTAATTGTTGACAAAGTCACAGGGCTGTACCCATAGTAAGATATATACTTAACAGGTCAATAGGAAAGTGTGTGGACACGAAGGCTTAAAGGAGACCTTGAGAACTGCTCGATTGATTTCACAACAATGGGGAGAATGACACTGTGAAATTCAACATACACCAGAATGGGTCTAAGCTTTCAGAGATCAAGTAAATAAAGAGGTCTACAAGACATGTTCCATGTAAGGCTTTTTAGATAAGCTCAACAATGGCATATATTTATTCTGTAACTAATGAAGTGTGAAATTTCCCCTTTGATACCTGCACTGAAATGTTGACAAGAACGACACAGTAATTGGACAAGCGAAATTGGTAGAAAAGGGGTTCTTTCCATCATGATTTTTTTCCTTCACCTGACAGTTTAAGAAAGAAATAAAGCAATATCAAGGATATTAAAATTTCCTTCCATTTTTCAGTTTTGATCTGTAGGTGAGACAAGCTGAATGCATCATAACATAGAAGTAATACCTTTGGATCAATTTAACCTGGAAATTTATCAAATGCATTTAATCTGTGAGCACTTAAAAGTGAGGTTTACATGTTCTGACATGAATATTAAACGGACCTGAGATACTAGGATAATATTAAAATACCTATGTGCCTATTCTAGAATATCTGCTTCAAGCCTTGTATACTTGTTCCTGCCCAAGGTGGTCAAAAGTAACCAAATAGGAGGCAAGGTGACCCTGATCTATTATTCAATAACAATGAACCGTACAGCAATAAACAAAACATAGGTACATGTATGACAATGGCTGTATTTAGTGCCCATTCTCCAGTACATTCATTCCATATCTGTATTCCCATAAATTAATTAACAGTTCAATATACATGTACTTAACATTTCATGTCAATATATATATGAGCTATTATCATATATCTACATGTATTTTGCATAATATTTGACTTTCGATATACTTTAATATATAACATTAAAATAATTATGTATATAGTTACCTGTAATTGATGTGTTTTAGTCACTATTGTATAAATCAGGTGGTAACATTGACCTGATAACTTCACTAATCAATATGACTCAGGCATGTGAAGGTAATATCAGGTAACTGTGTGACACAGCTGACTGTATAACCCATGTGAGACTCTAGTCAAATCTTGTGTGCTTCTTTTTAAATACAAGATTAGACATGTGTGGAAATGCCAAAATCAATCCAACTGCTCTCATTTCAGCAATAATAAAAGAATCCCAATTTTTGGGGGGTCTCGGATGACAATGTGAGCAAAGCTGGACTCCAAGCTGTTTTACTCATATTCAGGAGATATCTTTTGAAGACTGATCATAGCTCCCATAGTTAATGTACTAAATCTACAAAAACCAAACCATTTCACAAAGTTGGACATCTTGCTATCAAGATAACAGGATACCTGAGATTACACTGATTAAAACAGAAACCATTAAATCATAAACATAAATTAACAAACCACAGCCAACAACCACTCACATAAACAATGTAACCTACAAATCAGTTTAAAAAGAACTGTTACCTTCAGTTTTCAAAATTTAGGGCCAGGTTATCGGAAACCACACCTGTAAATTGAAATGAATGTGATAACAAGGGTGTGGTCCAGGTATTGTCCTCTATCATGATGGAGAATCCATATTTCTGTAAATCAATAAGATTCCACTCCCAGCTTGTATTGATCAGATTCGGCAGACAGAAATATCCTCTGCTATAATTCTGCTCATTTCAGGTCTATGAGACATACTAATGGCTTACTTGAAAATTAGTACTAACTTCGAATTTGATCTAAGTTAACCTATTTGCACAAAAAAGGATGACACAAACGAAAATTCTATCATGGAAAAAAAGTACCTCCAATCAACCACTTTCTTCAATGGCGATAACATTTTTAAACCAGAAGTCAATGAACTTCAAGAATAACCGATTTGAAGAGCAGGTAAAAGCTTTATGTTTTCCATTAGTTCACATCAATCAAACCCTTTGGAGTACCAATCAGACTTTTAGAGTCAACCTTCATTGATTCACTATCACTCATACTGAGCATCCCATTTCCCAACCTATGAATCAGCACATTTCATAACACATGTAACCAGTCGGGAGTTTCTGCATCAATAGACATGATAGCACACTAAAAATCTATAATTTGTGTTCGGCGACTCTTCACCTAATTTACTACCGATGTGTCCACCAGCATCAAAGAGTCAGAAGCTCATACTGAAGTACTTATTGATGTTAAAAATAGCTCAATTAGAGCCAGGCTGTTTTGTTTTGAGACTCCAGGTATCCATTTAAATTGGGAATCTCTAAAATGATAGAGATGGTTTCAAGGCAAAGTGTAAGTGTATAAATCTCTTTGTGACATGTATTATTATTAATAAACACTCGATTGGACACATGTTGTTTTCATACATTTGATTATATTATAATATTTGTAACAAAGTTCAATGTTATCAGGGGTTATCAAAAATATTCAAGCTATCTCAATGTAATATTCTATAAGTATTTTATATTGGACAGGTAAATGGTTATAAAGAAGTAGAGATAAATGAATAGTTCATTTTATCATAGTTTTGCAAATACATTTTTAAAGTTACCATTGAATTTTATACATTGCTATCACCAATTTATAACACTACTTTTAAAGTTTATGTACAGTATATCAAAGTAACCTACATGTATTTTATATCATTACCTATATAACATTTCTTTTTCAACTAGAGCACATATGCAATCTGGAGAAGTTCATACCTATAATACTAAGCTTATATAAAATTTAAACAGTCAAGGATTTGAAAATATCGAAGTAAAACTGATTTGTTCATAATAAAGATAGGAAATGAACCCAATAATAAAATTCTTGCAAATATTTTGCTTTTTACAATGAGCATAGAAAATGAAACATTTGTTGACTTAAGGATTTTAAAACATTTTTGAACTTGATGGCACATGATCATGATGATGACTAAAATGTAACACAAAGATGTTAAGGGCCATAATGGTTGATGCTTAAACAAATATTGAAAGAAAAGTCATAAGTAAAGATTGGGACTTTAAGCTGAGATGACCCAAGTCTGGGTAATGGAGGGGGCTCGTCTTGAGGAGGACTGCCAGTGTCTGGTGCAGTTAACAAGCCTTTCTTAATCTTGTTCTACAGTGTTTTAAGCTTGGAAAGCTTCACCCTCAGCCACTTGACAAAAAAATCTCTAATCCCAACAGGGCCAAGGTTTCAACCCTAACACAACCAGTGGACAGATTAGCACCTAACAGAACTACAGAATTCTATCTTACTCTGCCAAATTCATAAGTTTACTGTTTAAGGCCAAATGCACGAGAGCTTCATTGGAGACCTGCTCTTTCCGTTTTGTTTTTTCTTTTCTTTTTGCAAAAGCTCAAAACTCCACCTGATGGCTAAAATTCCCACCAAACATTGGCAAAATATCACACGATAAAAATCACATTGCCGAATTTTAGAACACCTATGTGTGGATGTGAATTTGAAGAGGAGAATATGACAGCGAACTGACCTGTGGCTATCAGAGTTTGAATACACTGAGAATACTATGGCATCTGACTGTGAATCATAGAATTGGCAGGCACTTGAATGGCCAGAACTACAATAAATATTCAGGTAAAAACTGACTCAATAAACCTTAACCAGATGTGAACTACGGATAATATTTTATTAGTTACATGGACAATATCAATGCTCTCCGTTCAACCAACAGGATGTGGACTTAAGGTAACAGATCAAATTAAAAAGGTGTCAATAGAGAACACGAAACTTAATGGCACACTTGCCAAACTTTTTAATAGTTACTGATAGCTTCCGGTTTAACAATAACAACCAGCAGGGAGAAAAACCAGGTAAAATAATTTAAACCACGTGCGTTAGAACAAAAACTGTTTAGGTGTCAACATTATACTAGAAAAGGTAACAAAAAAGACCCTGATTGATAACTTAAAAAATGGAATTACCTGTACACGCACCCTGTATCCCTGTTAGCCACAGGTCAAAAAAGGTAATCAAAATTAAAATATTACTTGATTTTCAACAGGTGAAAAGAGCCACTAATAAACAAAATATTGTTGAGTGTGTTTTTCTTGCTCTTCATATAAATTTATCCCTGTTACCTGGTATCCATCAGAAATACAAGTAACTGTAATTTTCTTCACAATGAATGGCCTTTATGATCATAACAGCAAGGATAAAACAAGACACATGATAGACATGTGACAGTAACTAGGATCTGATTAGTCGATCATATATTAAAAAAATGTTTACTGACACTCTAAAAAAGAATAATCCCCTAAGTAAGGGTATATCGTTTTTCTTTGTTGTTTTTTTTTTTCATGCCAAAGTGTAAATTACTACATGAAACTACTGTATCACTCAAGAGATCCCTTGTTCATAGATAAAGCTTATATTAGTTTAAAATATTGGCAAAGGCTTGTCTGTATGTCAATCACTTGGTATTGACAAAGTCCTTATTTCTGTTCCCAGAAAAGGGAGGTGTTGTGATCTAGTATCAAAGTCCATGGTGATCAGATTATGTTCATGACGGTATATTATTATATCTCTGATAAGAAACACGAAACTTCACCCTTTAATCAAACAAATTCAAATTCAATTTTGAAGTACACCAAATAACATTTTTAAAAAAGAAACTAACATTGTTTTGAATGTCCATTGTGAAAAAAAAAACTATTAACACTGCTATTATATTATTTGTTTTAAGGAAAATGTATTATTGTACACATATGAATATCATTTTACACAGGCTGATAAGGTCTGTCTCAATACCTATGTTGGTTTACAAACACTGGGCTTGTTTACTAATGTTTAGTGAATTAAGAGAAAGTTTCAGAAAACGTTATGAGCCTGGCATGTCTATACTCAATCATCAGCAGGTATTTATATGTACATATCCTTTTGTTTTTTTCCACTGACAAACTAGATGGCCTTTTTCGAGGATGTCTAGAACAAGGTCACTACCAAGAGTTTTAATTACTGGTATGTCATGTCCTTTGGATCACTTCAGCCTGCAGTTGATATTTATATCGTACATTTATCTTAAATGTTTAACTGACTGTCTTGAAAACAACTTTGTAATAGAAGACTTTAATTGGATGTTTAAAAGGAAATCATGTTTTGGAAATCCTACAAAAATTTCTTTTATAAAAAGTCTATGAAGAAAAGATTTGTACATAGCCGAGGATTTAGTGGCATTTAAAATGAGAGTTCATTTGTATTCTAATTCCTTCAAATTCAGTGTAATGAATTCTAGGGCCCATCTATTTCAGATATGAAACCTATCACAAGTTTTTGGGAAATGGACCCCTAGAGTTTCCCATGCAGTAAACACAATTTTATAGTTCTCTACTAAACAGAAAATATATGGTATAGTAGCAGCCTTTGTAGCTGTTAATATAAAGCATTTTATATTCTGTCAAGTTTATAAGCCTTTTTTGCAAGTAAATTGTTTTTGGATATAAATTATTTATGTGCTTGGGAAGAGAATGAAAGACACTATGTTACCCTATATTCAACTTTCACAGCAAAAGGAAGCATACATTGGGAATAGCAACAAACAAAAAGACAAGATTAAATTATTAATATGAAGCCTTAAACCCTATAAACATATCAAGTGGACAATAGGACAGAATAGGTTTAGATCAAAACCATAGGCAATTTAACATCTTGTAACAATTACATAGTAAAAAAAAACCTCTTAAAAAAAAGTTTAAAAAAAAGCAAACAGGTAATTTAAAACAGTTTTGTGGAAAATCATGATCTGATAACACATAGTGCTAGTTTAATAGAAGTCTTCCTTGCTCATTTTTGTACAGCTTTTATTTAGTCTTACAGCTTCTAAAAAAAAGCAATTATCCCAGAATAAAAGCAGGTAACACCTAATAAAGACATCAACGTCTCTTTGTATATTCTGCCAAATAAATGTACATCTAATGCACAAAGCTGAGAGATCAATGACTGCGATTCATATTTATATATTTTTTTTGTTATACATATCTTTGACACAGATCACAGGTGTTCCAGTTGGTTAATCATATATCCAATCAACCCATCAATAGCACGTTTATACACCTTTATCTCTTTCTATCCGTGTTGTATTTTATTTGACACTACTTAACCTCCGGAGTAGAGTATTGTAAAAGTGTGGGTTTTATATAACTCTGGTCTCCTGGTCAGTATACATGAATAACTATTTTTATATACTCACCAAATGCATTCAAAATTGAGCTTAAAAGCTTTAAACACTTATAACATGAATTGCTTTGCTGTAATATTTTCAAATTTAAATATTCCGGTTAGACTATTATGGATTTTATAAAATTATTAAAGGAATTAATTGAGTAAGATACTATAAATTAGTACTTTTAAATGAACAAGGACACTTTCTACAGGAGCAGCAAATCTGAATGTTAATTTCACTGGAAAGATGTCTCATGCTGGCCAGTAGTCAACTGCCCAGGCCTTATTTTTTCAAAATTTTGCGTAACCGATCTACAGCGTGAATTAAACCCACGTAACCTATCATTCGGTTACGTGAAAAAAATTGCGCGAATGGTCGTATTTTGGTTATGTAAATAATGGGGTTACTTTTATTGTGAACTGTCAACATCAAAATGAGCGGACAGAGTTCAAGAAGGCCATAGGCCAACGGCGATTTTGATTGGCTGCAAAGTCGGAGCCAGCCACCCCGGTCACAGCCCACACAGGCCTAGGTTTACTGTTTCACGTTGTTTATCGATCTGTTGTTTCGTTTTCAGTAAAGTAAATTAAACGGGTTTTTCTTTCCTCGAATTTATGTCATAAGTGAAGCAAGAAATGGTTCATACTTAAATAAACTAAGATTATGGCCATTCTATCATACAAAATATGACAGCGTATGAGAATTCCTTTCTGTAGTCATCCGATGTACGTGTACATGGTCTTAGCTTGCGTGAACGGTGACCGTTCGCGTGAATCTTTGTTTGCCTAACCTCCACGGTACCTGAACGAGCGTTCGCGTGAAAAAATAAGGCCAGCTACCCACAGACAAAAAAGACTCTTATCAAATTCTCAAACTAACATTGACAAATAGGTTTATACCCAATAAATATTTCAGTCTTTTGTCCAATTGTAAATTAAGAGACACAAGTCCACACTATATAAATGATCATATAAATGTTTGTCTAGTCTACAAGTTTAACCCAGTATACTGGGGTTCTCAGAGCCAACTCAACCCTGATTTGTGATGTCACTGTATTGTGTCTTGGACTCTTGGTTAACAGTGGTGTCAAGGGTGTTTTCCTTCACCCATTGGACTGGCATGTCATCATATGAGTGAACTAACCTCCAATTTGGAGTAAAAGCCCAATCAAAGATATTCTCGTCAAAATTACAACAAAAAATAGCTAGATTTGAGGTTTAAAAAGTTTACAGCATGTCTGTTCTATAGCTATATAGAACAGTGAGACTGTGATATGCATCGTTGAACACATTTCCGCATCTTTCTTTTATCTTATCAGTATATTTATATTGGGTACAGGTTTTACATTTGAAAGAAAAACAAAAATTCCTAAAATAAACACATACATAAATTACATACACAGCTAAACTATACAGTAGGCATATAATATTCTCATCTTGCTTAATTTAGCTCTGGGCTGTTTTACAATTTTGCGCCTGTAGTCTACAACATTTAACTAAGTACATTATTAGATGATGAATACAAAAACTTGCCATAAATGCCCTAAATCCTGCCATAAATTCAACAATCTTGCAAATTTGGACAAATTGTTTTACATAGTGACAAAAGAAATACATTGTCATAACTTTACCAGGTTTAATTATTTATTGGAACCTTTTAAAGTAATATCTGCACTATTTGACTGATGGTATAAGATCACAACAAATTCCGTTTCACACTTTAAGAAAAAAACATTTTATCACAAAATACTAATCAGTAATGAACAACTCAACTGTGACCAGATTGATGACAAAAATAGACAACATAATAAAAAAGCAATCTAGGTGTAGTTTTATAATTTCAAGTCAGTAGATCAATATTATGTCTAACACCCTGATATAGGCCATTGACATGACTATTATTGGCCAATCAATATGCGGTACAGGCATAGGTCTACACTAGTAGGCTTATATCATAACATATATTGGTCATCTAGAACGCGATAAGATTCAACATTTTCTATTAATCACCATTACTGTGCCAGTGTGATTAATTCTTATAAATTAATATATGTTGGTCATTGTTTGTTTGATTGGGGTTTAATGTTAAACTCAAGGATATTTTACTTATATGACAACGGATTGTCCACTTCACACTGTTCTTTGCTAAAAACTGGTGTAAAACCGCAATTGCCAGTCCCAAATCATGTGAGACTCATATGATAACCTATTGGTCGACGGACAGACTCAATCCTGTCAATGGTACAATGAAGTAATATAAGTGAGCACACCACTAACCACTCAACCACAGCCGTTGGCCAGTTATCCTTTAAAGATTTTAGTTTTCTCCAGGAAAACAAATGCAAATATTGCACACCTGCATGTATGAGTGAAGTTAATGATAACAGTTTGATGACAAAGTGAGCTTAAAACTTGACATACAGTGTAGGCCTACACTAGTATGCATTATGAAGCCAGTTACTTGATTATAAATCAATAGAAATATAATAGGCTTAACATGGGCAGAAAACAGATAAATTTTCTTCAAATGACATTAGAAATGATACTAGAGTAGCTATACATGAATCTTTAATAACAATGGAAATAATGTACAATTATACATGTATCTTTTCAAATAAGATACCTTCTTCCTTGTCAAAGAATGGAACGCTTATTGAAAGATGGAATGATTTGTACAGAAGTTAAGGATAAATACATGTGCTGCTACTAACTTAACAAAGGAAAAACAACCTTTCTAAATGTGTTATTAACAAGTCACCTGATGGCTGATGCAGAATGTTTTTCACAGGTTGAGTAAATTATTTGGTCCATGTAACACACTATAACATAGCTGTTAAATGGTGATAATAATATCATGATGAAAGTAAACGAATGGTGTGTCCGTCATAAACTCATTCCACAGGTGAATACTTTACTCTCGTCCCACAAATTGTATACAGTTGATGTAAATGAGGGTGTCACAGACCTATACTATTGATAAATGCATACAAATGAGGTGAAGGTTCATTGTAGTCAGCTGGTATTTCACAACAAACACATACCTTGGGTTTTGAATAAAAGCGAGAGTAGAAAATTTTCTGTTCACCCAACCAAATATAATAAACCACATAGTGACAGATAGTGTGTCAGATATCTGACCATGAACTGTGAAATACTGTAGTATCACAACATATGAAATATTCATGAGCAGGAAATATATAGACGTATCATATATTTATTAATTATTCATATCTTAATAATACCTTATATCTTAATTTTGTGGATAAATCAATTACCCGACAAAAACAAAACCAAATTGAACAATTTTAATCAGAAATGTAACGAAAACCAGACTAATGCTGCGTTCGGGACAGTCCTAATCACCTCTCGTTGGGTAACTATTTGTAACCCTTGGTCGTAATTTCAACCACAAACTCGATTCACTCGATAAGCATCGAGTTGACGAGTGGTATTTGTCACTCGTAGTAGCACTCCAATGGAATTTACAGGTCGTGAAATCGTCTTGGAGAGTCTACAACTCGTAGCAATGCTCTCGAATGCTTTTCGTTATAAGTACAAGTAATAAATACAGCACGAATGGTGACAAGGAGGAGTCCCGAACGCAGCATAATATCCTTCATCGAGTCATTAAAGTGAGGACCTGACCTGCTCCAACAGCTCAATATCATAATAATAATTATAAAAATTCTTTCTATTAAGTGCTTAGTAAAGTTATTCTATGACAAAGGTCTAGCTTCCATTAGCCAGCAGGTCTACCATAGAGTACATTGCACAGTTTTTAATTCATCAACATCCCCATGCCAATGTGATTTATCTTAAAAACTGTAATATACTCGAGTACTTGATAACCCAGGAATAGCAAGTGATTCACCATATTATAAACCAACATAACGACTAAAGCACGCACACATTTAAAACTAATATCAATTACTTTAAATTGTAATGTCCGTCAACATTAAAAAACAAACGGATGTTAATACTTTTGCCTCTCCCTTTTTTACCAAGAAAAATTTGGGTGACACTATATCTAGAGACACTATAATTTAATCAGTACAGTACTGATACATGTATCATATATGATTATCTACTTGTATACCGAAGTATCGGGTTCAAACTTACTTCACCGTATTTATTAAACATACAAAGTTATAATTTAAAAAAAATATATTTTAATAACATTTCATCAAATGCTTAGGCAGAGGGGTGCCCACCTGTTCTTTGTACACCCTGAATTGAACAATTGCCTCATTCAGACACCCTGTTAAGTGTTTTGACAAAACTTGAACATACAGATGATTGAGAAATTGTCAAAATTGGACACCCAATTACTTAAAAAGTGAAGCCAAATGACAATTTTGGATACCTTACTTCTGATTTCTGGCTAAGCCCCTGCATTAAATTGACAGTGTGACCAGGGGCTTAGCCAGAAATGAAAAGTATGGTGTCCAAAATGGTAATTTTGCTTCACTTTTCAAATAACTGAGTGTCCAATTTTGACAGTTTTCCTATCTCCTGCATGTTAAAAGTTTCTTAAAACAGGGTGTCCAAATGAGGCAATTCTTCAGTTCACGGTGTCCATTTGAACGGGTGTCTGCCTAAGATCTTGAGTGTGACAACATTATACAGACACAATGAATGGAAAACTTAATGAAAAGTGTGACAGTATGCATAAATGTTGAATTTCTATAAAAAAAATGGAAAAGATTTCATTTTAATAAATTAACAATACATTACTAAAAATGTCTACATGATCTGGCTGGTTCCTGGCTAACAAAGAAGGACATTATCAGATGCACCTAATAAAAGTAAATTCCTATTTATTATTTAATAAAAACTCATGGGTTTATTAAAATCTAAATTGTACTGATAACGTAGGAGTTGCACTAAAATTATAATCAGGATTGTCAATATAGATTGTCTGTGTGTGTTTTAAAGAAAAGTCAGCCAAAGTGTGTAAACGGAGTGTACCTTAGTGTTGGAAGCGAGGCTTATGTTGGCTATAAGTTCACTATGGTTTCCCATGTGAAGCTGTCTCTATCACATTGATGACACAGATGAGTCTTTATCTGGTTCAATCAACCGGCCAGGTGAGGTGGCCAAGAGGCTAACACTATCTCCACATCTTTGTCCTCACAACACATTGATTGATTTCTTCCAGTTCTCATACTGATCGCCATGTTTGAACGATGAAAAATGGCAAATATAAGATAAGCTGAGGTCATAATATTCAGTTCTTAAAAAACTGCATGGGAGAAAACAGAGTGAGACAAAGTGTTAGCTTGATCTTTTGTGTGTATTTTTTGTCCATACTGACAACGAGTCCACTTAAATCTCCTATTTCCCTCTAGCAGATCAATAGGGAAGTACCAGGTATTGACTATTCATAAAAACTGGGTTCTTATTAATCCAGTTTATTCACAAGGTTAAGCCAGTGAATATTTCCCCAATATTTTAATACCAGACAGTAAATTCACTGTTCAGAAGGCAGCACAACAGCCTATTTTTACACCTCAATTCCATAATGAGCTGAGATCAATGAATATGTAATTGGTCTGTCTATTAGAAAATAAAACCCACAGTGAAGTTCGCACCACAATACCTCTACTATTCATATCTACCTTATCATACACAATGTCCATAAAATATACACCAGTTGAAGCTTAGCCCAGAAAACATCTAATTATGCAAATGAACCACTCTGTCAGTAAGTCTTTTACTGTTTAATCCATTTGAATAACAACAGGATAGTCAACTTTTAAAATAAATCTGCATCCATTATTTCCTACAGAAGCTCAATGTAGGTCTTCGGTACTTTAAATTTGCACTAATTAGCAAGGCAAATAAATTTCAACATTCTAAAACCCCTTCATCCAAAACATTATAAATATATATAATAATTTAAAATATTTTACTGTTCATCTATGGCCAATATCTATGGCCATTGGCCATAGATGAACAGTAAAATATTGGCCATTCATTTAAAGTTTGTTTTTTTTCAAAGTAAAAATTCTGTAAGGTATATGACAGAAATAAAAAATAAAAAATAGAGGTCTATTCAGATTTCCTATTGTTCATTTTTGCTTGCTAGCATTTTCTTTAATTCTAGCAAGTTTTATTTCAGTTTAGCCTGGGCTTTCAACACCTGAGACACCTCTGGGCAGGATATCTTCACAAATGTGCTCTTCAATCATACATGTAGCTTTATGTAAATTCAAGTTTAACAGTAACACCTATTATGTACAAGATCTATCCACAGAAAACCAGATTGTGTGTCTCAGTGTGACTGTCTATGGTACTTATTCTGTAATCCTGTATATGACAGAAGCAATGTCCTGTAATGTTGCCAGTATAAACAGAATGTACATGTATATATGCAGATAAGACTAACCAGTAGACATAATAAATTACAATAACAGGCAGGAAAGGTAGGATGACCATACCGATAGACTATACTATAGCCATAGTGCTGAATGTACCTAGGGACAGTTACGTAAGGTAATTACACTGTTGTAAGGTAAGATGTTAGAAAATAAAACTCAACAATGTGATCTACATGATCAAATGGCTATTAGCATGCAAATATGTGAACAACCAAGTCAAGATCAAATTAATTACATTACTGCAGGGTTCATTACCATGGCACACTGTAGGAGGTGGGGCCAGCAAGGTGTGGGTATATCAAACATATAAACCTGTCAATTGCTTCCTCACAGCACCCATTACACAGCCTGGGGACATGTGAAGGCCATCAAAGTCTGCTGAGCTCCAGCGTCCCAAGTCAAAAACCCTGATTTACTTGTTAGGCAGTGATTTGATATGTTACCACTGCAAAGCTGGGCAAATTTCTCGCCACAAGAGGAAAGTGTATCTAGAAGCTCATACAACCCTAAACATCCAATAAGGTCTTTGAGTGACTGACATTTAAAAGGTGTACTTTTAATTCAAATTATGTTTCAATTCAAATTAACTAAAATTCCATGCAGATTTAAGCACGATTTTTCAAGTGTACAAACAGATTTTAATTTCTTAAAATGATATTACAAATAATTTTCCCAGTCCCCAAAATGCTTTAAATATTGAAGTGTTTCCCATCAAGACAGTTTGGTGAAGGCTTCCATGTATTTCAATTACAGAACAGGTGCTTCTATATTTTCATTCGTGTTAATCAAATTTTATTTTTATAACTAGTTATTCGAATAAAATAGCCCAGATTAATTTACTACTTAATGTTTTGGTAGGTTTGGCCAATAAATTCTTTTTTCTACTATGAAATACCTTATAACTTCTAGCAGTTGGCACAGAGAAATAGGCTTTACCACAGGGGTCTTAAATGTTATTTCTTTTGACTGTCCCAAAATTAGTGTCCTAACTTATAGAAGTCTTAGGGTAGTTTCGTTTATAAATTCCTTAAATTATTGACAAATCTGCCATTGATAGAAGCCAAATTCACTAAACCAAATATTGTATGTGTTCAATACTGCATTTTCTGTTTCGAAAAGCAAAAATTTTGAATAATCTTAATAATAGTTGTAATATTTTATTTAACATACTGACAGTTGATTACCTAGAAGCACCTGAAAATATTACATAATTGATTTACCATGGCTCAAACTCATCTCTTCTTTTGTCTATTTCACTAACCTTGGCTCAATAACACAGGCTTATGAACTATCAGGATTTTAACAGGCCAAACTCCAAGGGGAAATCTGTGTTAAATCTTTTCATTTCTCCCTTATCCTCTATCGAACTCCTTCTAACATTTACATACATACAAACCCTATTGAGTCAACTCTCGCGGCTAAACATCTGCCTTTAAATCTCTTTTCTTCTGCTTTAACCGTCATTCAATATAGAGATTTATCGGTGACAGTTTTCTCTCCACAATAGGTAAACAATAGAACGATACACAGAAATGAACAAATACGTCCCACACAATGTGGGGTTAAAAATCCATTCTATGAGGTCTACAATTTGTGCTTTTCACAAGCTGTATTTCAACAACTAAAAAAATTGTTTACTCTCAATTTTCTACAAAATTTAGGAGAGAAGATTATTTAAGTCTATAAGCTTACTTAAAACAATAATCTTTGCTATATAAGCTTATACATTTCTTTGAAATTATTTTACTTTTTTCGGAGTACACACAGGTAATGGGTAACACACAAAGCTTTATATTTGCATGGTTTCATATTTGTTATAAAATGTTTTTTAATTCTTGATGGATTTAAAGTTGCAGTAGAGAAACAGGCATTGTGGACTATTCGGACGTGCTTTCTCTACCAATACTGAATAGGAACACAAGTCCATAACAAGTTAAAGCAATCAAGCAACACAATTGGTTATCAGAGATTTTCATTAAGATATTTTAAGTGAATCTTTGTGTTAACCAATTGACAACAAATCTCAAAGAGAAGAGAAAAAAATATTTACAACTCCTTATCTCAAAACAAGATAATTGTTCTCTTTAATCCAGGTAAACAATGCTGCTCTGAAGAAGGAATAAACAATCTAAATCTTGTTGTTGTTTTCATTATAAATATGGCGTACAATAGCAAAAATCATTACTGATTTGTACACATTTTGTCAATTTTAACAAACAATGGTTGATTATAAATACCTTCAGACACAAACACATGAATAAATGAAGATTCAACAATATCTCTCCTATTCTCTAAAGCTACATGTACATGTCAGTAACATGCTTTATCTTAATTTGATAAATATTTTTTTTTTCTCATCTTTTTAAATGTCTTTGTGTTAGACAACAAATTAAAATAGTTCTTCACAGTATTTGATACTGAATAGGCTGATAATCTTTTTATCTTTTTGCTCTGTTAGGTTGTGTTTCTCTTTTTAAAGTTTTTTGCCGGGTTTATTTAGTGAAGTTGAAAAGTAAAACTTTAAAAAAGCACAGCCTTGATTAAAACATAGACACAATGAAACATTTCGAGCTCATTATTGTACTGTTCTATTTGGTCGCCCAATAAGAGGCCTTTTGTCAATCAAATTAAAAACAATGCTGCTCTATGAGCCCTCTAAGAAGACAGTGGTGGCTGTAAAACAAAATGATTAAACAGTAACTTTGTCCTTGGATTAAACGCACTCCACCAGTGATCACCAACTTGCCAAAGAGTCAACAGGAACTAATCTTTAATAATCCCATTGTTAATTAACCCCGGTCACAATGGCTCCATTATACCTGCTAAACCTTGATGCACACTTAAACCTCCTATTTAACCAAATACAGATCGAACAAATATTGAAGTAGTTCAAATTAAATGATGGCTAGGTTCATATTCATAACATGCATTAATTCTAGACAAAGAAAAAAAAAATTATCCAATGTATTGTAACCAAGTATTGTAACTGATCTGAATGATACTTGATTACAAATTTGTAACAATACATTGGATGTTTTGAATTTGAACAAATCCAGAAACTCTACAGTGGTACCACAGCTTTGGTGACTGACATTTGCTTGTTCCTATGTTGTATTCCTTTCATGTACATTTATTACATTATATTATATTTACTGGGTGTATATTGTTTTTTTAGAAGGGGGGGGGGGGGGGGGGCTCATTGGTGTTTGGTTTTAATAAAATA
>JARFOD010005344.1:0-11650 GCA_031763545.1 Mopalia muscosa | reverse complement strand
GGATAATGCAGAAAATTATGTAGATAAGAACAAGGTGGTAAAAATGCTTATATACGGCAAATGTATAAAGTGAGCTTATATATATTAAATATGACTTACCTTTTTGTAATCTTTGCGTCGTTTCCTCGACATTATGCAGAAAGCTAAGGGAACTTGCTTCATATCAGTGTTAGAGCGGACAAAAGCATGAATGGAAAACAAATGTTTAAATGGCTCCTTCACAACTTTAAACGTCCCGTCCACATACCAGGTCTTTGCTTCACCGAGGACTCCAAGTTGCCTTGACGTGGCGAATAAAAGGTGTCGGTATTGTCCAACTCGGACATCTTTCAGAAAGAAATCTGGTTTAATGAATTCTTCAGCAAACTGTAAATCAATATAAAGATACGTTAAAAATCTTAAATCATGGAATAATTGGAAAACGAAACTTCGAACGGATGGACATAATTATATATTTAAAAATACTTACATCAAACGTGAGGTCAGTTGGATCGACTGGGCGCAGCCGCTGACGTCCCCTATTTGCAGTCCGAGCAAGGTTGATGGGTTTTGGGAGGGCCGGGCAAGGTTCATTCTCGTTGATATGCTGCTCGACCACTTCCTCAACTATTACTGCAGCAGATTTAAATACGTCTTGCTTGGCTTGCTTTTTCACCTAATTAAAAACAAGAATTTAATTAGGATTCCGACTATTGTCGGTAGACTATTGTCCCCAACTTCCCGTTCTAGTTCATTTTGTTGTTGACGTTTATTTCGTGTTCACTTATCAAATTAGTTACCTTTGCAGTTACACAAGTTGCAACGAGTAAACCTGGCTGTGATGTATGATTGTGGCTGTGTCTTCCGACTGTGAAATTGTCAAATTTCTGAATTACGGTGGCTGGACATTTGTTACTAGCGCTTCTAACACTACACGTCCAATAGGTGGATGGCCCTCTACGACTCTGTGAAGAATATTATATATTAAACTATTAAACATGTGCTTTTTTTGTCTTTTCATTTATTAAAAAATATAATAATGGACCAAAAAGTTATCCATGTTATGTTATATTGTGAAATGCAAATATGAAATTACCTTTACTGTATACGAAAACCCGATGTTGTCAACAAGCTTTTGTTTTCCACGTTGTGACGCCTCAGAAACAATAGTGAATTCTACTGTCATCTCGTCCGAATGCTCCATTGTAAACGGCAGTGGTTCAGCAATTGTCCTGAAAGAAGTACAGTATCAAAGTTAGTAAGACTTAAATAATGCCAACGACTATGTAAGCCTACATTTTTTTGTTTTGTTTAATATAGAATATTCTTTTACTTACTCTTCTTCCATTTCCTCTTGATTGATATATGGTATTGTGTCAATTTCAAATGAACTGTCTAGTTCGGCAGGTGGAGCATTCCTTAAAAATGATAAGAAAATTGTGAAAAAAGGAGGTATGATCATTTTGTTTTCAATCAAATTTTGCAAGTTGTATATAAGGTAGGAGAAAAAAACGGAAGCTTCACTCAGCAGTTAACTTACTGATGAATGCTGGTTCGTGTACTTTCAGCAACTGGTGCACTTCTGTGTTGGGAATCGTACGAAAAAGTTGATAGGCTACAATTGCGGCATCTCCAGTCAAAAAATTCTATGTCCCCACGTACGACTTGCCGATAAAATGCCTGGGTGATACCGGTACCACACGTTCGATGCTGGCAAAGATTACACCCGTCACACTGAAGAGCTTGAAATTTTAAATCGTCGGGACTCTTTTGGAAAAGTGTATACTATATTAGTTGCTATTGCATAATAAGGAAGGGTTGGACGTTATCAAATACGAAGGAGTGGGGCTGCGTTTTGAAATACTTTCGGGTTTGGTGATTCCATAGAACAGACATAAGGCTTGTACGTTATTCCGTTTTAATGAGCGGATGGTTGCCGACAATGAGGTGCATCATATGCGATGGAAGGGGAGAGGGGAAGCGTTTAAGGGTTGTGGGAGGTGGGATATTTTTAATGCTTTATTTCTTTATAGACGTCCCACAGCCCGAAATCCATTAAGAGGTCTCCTCGTAAACTATGTAAAAGGATAACATAAATATTTACATGATCGCTGGCAGTGGAGTACGACTATGTCTGAAACGTGCTATTGGTCTTTGCCAGAGGGAACAAACTCTCGATTGATCGAATACCTATTTACCTTTCAAATATAACCAACAAAAATTATGCCTTTTTTTGTATTATGTACACACAAGTAGCGAAATGTGTGAATTTGTTATCCTCCGAGTAGGCTGATCAAATGGCATGGACAGTGGACTCTCTCGATGGACTGCTCACTGACCGGTCCACAGTTACTGCGACATTGACTATCTTTAGCGTCACGTGATATTTTGCCTAGAAGAAATGATAATAAAACCAGTAGTGCCCCTTAATACAGAGATGCAGAACTCTGCATCTATATACACAATAATGTATAGACATGTGACCTTTGGCTTTTCGCTTGCTGGTACAAAAATAATCATATCATACATATGGATGAATAAATCGGACTAAGTATAAGTGTAAAAGAAAGACAGTGCTCGGGAATAATATAAAGCGCGTTACTGTTTAAACGGTTCTTCTGTACAGAAGAAGTCTGGATACACGAAGGCATTAATTGTTTTTCAGTATGAAGAGAAGTCCGTGCAAAAACTCAAATAATACCAATGGAGTCGAGCTGTTTACAGGTTTGTATGGAAGCACATTTACACTATATGTTTATTTACAATACCTAAGTGCTCTTTGTTTGCTTCATGTTAAACCTTGTACTCAGCCTTAGTTCAATTTTCTGGCGTCTTTTCTAAAAGAAACATAAGCACAGAAAACAAAAAATATAACTCTCGAAAAATTACGGCACTTTTTACTAGTTAATTACTAGTTTGTTATAAATTATTTAAGGTCATTTTCAGAACGTATAAATGCTTGTTAAATGTGGTTCCCATCTCAGTGTTATTTCACTTTTGCGTGGCACATTTTAATGGTTAATAACTACTAGATATAATAAACTATTTAAAGTCATTTATATAACGAATAAATATAACATAGTATTGTCAATGTACGCCTTGAAACGATGAAAAATACATACACTGCGGTGTTGATATTTTACACTTGTTACATTTAAGACTAATTAAACGCTTTACTAGTTAATTACTAGTTTGTTATAATTTATTTAAGGTCATTTCCATAACGAATAAATATAACAGAGTAATGTCAATGTATACCTTGAAATGATAAGAAATAAATACACTGAAGTGTTGATATTTATCACTTTTTTTACATTTATGACTAATTAAACGCTTTACAAAGCACCTAAATACCTTTTAAATTTATGCATCCCCAAATTTGTCAAAACACAGCTTTTAATTTGCTGTCGCTATGTTGCCAATTGTGAAGTCATTCAATTATTTTTAGACTGGGTTTCATATATTCGGATTATTTTGCTAAAACATACCTGTTTTGTACAAATTACATATTTGAGTCAAATCACACTTTTTGCATTAGATGACATGTTTAAAGGTTTTTCTTAAGATGTTAGTGATATTTAGTAACATTGCCCAGAAGAACTCATCGCATATCCAGCAGCACGAATAATCGTTCTCTCGAGATCCTACTGAAGGATGTTATTGATACTACAAATAAAGTGCGCTGTTAAAATGGCATGCTTTTTAACTTTCCAAAACGACTGTGTTCAATCCTGTTTTGTTTATACGAATGTGTGATTAGCGGTCAATTGGGGGTACTCAGTATGAAGTGTCCAAGATATGCAGTGTCACGTGATAAACCATGTGAAACCTCACTAACAGCCATTACTAAATGCGCTTTGCAAATATCAATCACGTTGTAAATATTCACCGGGTTATGACCTCATGGGATCATTATTTTACATCCATCTGTTGAACACTTCCAGTCACTTTGAGCTTTAAACATTATTTTAAGGTATATTGAAATTAATATTTTAAAGCTGTAGAAGCAGATATAGGGCCCAAATCAATTTTTTAACAAAGTGACACATATCTGACGACCATTTCTGCTGAAATTTTTTATGAAACTACCAGAATTTGGTACAGATTGATGTGTACGCTGCCTTGTTAACATTAAAATAAATATATTTCTAGCAATTGGCAGCACCGAAAACACAGCTTGAAATAAACATGTATATGAAAAAGTAGATAATGAATCGTTTGCGATAATTTGAATTTGTTTAATTTTTTTTTTTCTTCGTCTTCTTCTTCTTTTAGGCTCTTTTATGTGTAAAATTGGCGATACAATATCAAATTTTCCCTCTTTTATAACCATTGAGGAAGGCCGCTTCATGGTTTTATAAACACCTCAATCAGATTTTTACATATTTGAGAAATAGATATGTCGGAAACCCCAAAATTTACCTATACAAAGCTCTGGGTTCGGGTTTTTGTGGAAAGTGGCTATCACCAATTCACAACCCGAGGTAGTTAAATTGAGGATCCATTTCATTATCTATCGATTTTCGCAACACAAGAAGTATTTAATTGCAAAAGGATAATAGATATACGCAGTTTTTTGTGTTATTTAGCAAAACAACTGTATACAATGCTGACGACGGCGTGATTACAAAAATCGCTGAATATACGGCCACGACTATATGATATAACTACAGTTTTTTAACGCAGACTGGGAACTTTGGGATAAACCCACACCATTACTGTCTTACCAGGAAGTGACGAAGGGGCTGTACTTTGCAATTTGAAAATATGTTAAGTAGGTCAAAATAAAACTGATTAAAAATGATTTAACTCGTTATTGTCTTTATAATTTGTTTGTGTGCTTGATTTGGGTGACTGGTATCTTTAAAAAGAGAATTGGATTGATGTACAGCTGACATCAAAGCATAGTCCCGGTGTATTTTACAGCTGTAGTTTGTCTTACTATGACCGCACAATTTAGGGGTTTTTTTTAGCGAAAATCACTACGTTTACACATTCAATATGATACCAGGTTTATGATCAAGCGGGCTGTACTAAGTTATGGAGGTCAGACCTCTACAGGTTTTAATCAGATTGATGTTTGGGTCTATGGTGCTGTATTTGAACATGTCAGAATATCGGCCATTTCCGTACAGTAAATAATCTCGGGCAGTATCTTGGTCAGTTTTTTGTTTATGTCTGACGGCTTTTCTTGTGTTGATATATGACGACGTCACTGGAGCTTCATTATTATTAAATCACTAAGAGGGCAAAATTTGTATTATTAGCGACAGTTCTTAATAAAAGAATGGTTTTTGTTCAATTGTAACTTTATCCAAGCTTGATTGGCGTGTTGTTGCTTCTCTTTTTTTTAATCCGAGGAGTACTTTGTGTTCATTTCCACGCAATTGCACAAAAAATCCGGCAGTTAACATAACACGTTTTCGTGTTATATTATTGCTTCCATTCAACTCTGAGATAACTGTACCGTACGAAAAGTGTCTAAGGATGTTCCGACATGGTTGTGAAAGTGACTTTCTCTGTTTACAGATCAGAAAAACCTCTCCGAAAAGACCGCCTTAGTAACTGGTTCCACAGGAGGTATCGGAATGGGGGTTGTAGAAAATTTAGCCCAGCATGGAGTGAACGTTATTATTACTGGGTTGGGAGATCCGGATAAAATACAGCGAATCGTCGATGATCTGGGAAGGTAAAAGTAAATTTGCCACCACTTTCTTTTCATCAAACGCATTCTTTCTCAATACTATATGGGCACAATACAAAACCCTCACCTCCGAGAGCAGGGGTCACCATGAACTGTATGGGGTTCACCTCAAATAAGAACAACATTTATCAGGTCTTCTGTGGTATGAAAATGCATGACGTACATGTTAGGCGAAATAACAAAATAACAACAAGATTTTTTTTTAAATGGCAGCATTTAGCCGACGGTAGTTGGTTGTCTGGGTTTTCACCGAACCCTTAATCACCCTAATATGAAAAATCACCCTTATTAGTAAAAAAAAATTACCCTTATAGGCCTATGTAAAATCCCCCTCTGTTGTAAATAAAATTACCCTTATATGTAAACTATAGGTCACCCTTAAATGTAAAACTGTTACCCGAAAATGTATACATTTATCCTTTATATTGCAGCAGCGAGTATCGCTTTAAATGGTTGGACTGGATTTGATCTTTTATTTACCCAACATAAATATATAAAATTAGAAATGGATGAAATTGACATGGGAATATAAATAGTACCGTTAACATACTGAAGACAGGGATAATACTATCTGGGTACTGAATGCATGTGATCGAGCCTAATCGTTCGGAAAGAAGGCCTCATTTCAGACCTCTAGGTCACATTATTAAACAATCTATTGACGAACATGAGCGATGCAGTGAAATGAATAGTAGTGTAATATATTGACGTTTTGAATATAATTATATGGTTAAAACGTGAAAATGCATATAAGACATTGTTAATCCCTACATATATTAGCATTTAGCAGGCTGGGATGCAATACATCACACTTAAATTAATATCATAAAACACATAATGGAAAGAATTGATAGTGGTCATTTTACATTTAAGGGTAATATTTTACAAATAAGGGTAAATTTTAGTTTTACTTTTTGGGGTAAGAGTTTTACATTTAAGGGAGACATCGATTTTACATATAAGGGTATTTTTTTTTTTTTTTTTACAAAAAAGGGTGATTTTACATATACGGGTCATTTGTTTACAACAAAGGGTGACTTTACATATAAGGGTAATTTGTTTACAAATAAGGGTGATATAACGGTGATTTTACATTTAAGAGTTAAGGGTATCACCCAATAGAGTAGCTGCTATGACAGGCTTATTTTATCTACGCCGCACCTCCCAGATGAATTGTTTTGTTTTATATATAAACATTCTGATTACATTCCTTTTCTTAGAAACCATGGTGTCAAGTCCAACTACATTGGAGCTGATTTGACGAACGTTGAGGAAATAGACGGGCTTTGTGGAGCTGTGAAGAAATTGTATCCCGATGGAATAGATATCCTGGTCAACAATGCAGGTTTATACGGGATCTTGTAAAAAAAAAGTTATACTCGATATTTGCGCCCAAAAATTACATTTAACAAATTTAACCCACTTTAAATTATCGTTTGTGGCTGAACTAAAGAATCGGCTCTCTGCAAAAGCGAATATCAACATAGCCTTGCAGTAAACACGGTCATATCTCAAATTGTCTATAGAGCTTCAATATTTTAAAAAATGTTAAACTCTTCTGTTCTTTAATGGTTGAATATAGTTTTGGGAACATTGAAGGTTTCCAAAAACGTAATAGTTGTCTTTTCCATACATTTATTAAATGGGCGCTTTATATGGAGATTTAGCCTTTTTAACCTTAAGATCACAAATGATATGTTTATATTCTTTTGTTATAACCCCAAATTGTATGATACAACAGAATCAAAATTAAACTAAAGTTGGTAATTTCTCCACACCATACGAGTTAAGTAGGATAATACCATAACATGCAGACAAACTACTTCTTGTTAAACCAGGTGTACAGTATGTATGTGACGTCGAAACATTCCCAAGAGACAAGTGGGATGTATTGATAGCAGTTATGTTGTCAGCGCCCTTTCATCTTATACAGCAATTCTTACCTTCCATGAGAAATAAAGGTGAGTTCTAGGAATAGACAAGAATCAATTCACAAGTACTCCCGTGATCGAACAGGTGCGACTAGGAGAGACCTTGATATACACCATTTTTACACAGACTCACTTATTCCAGCTTCTTTCAATACATAAAAAATAGTAAATTATTACATACAGTGTAGTTACCTACTAAGTAAGTATCAAAGGCGTGGACGTTAGACAGAAACTCGGTGAAATAATCCCATTAACTTAAGAAAAAAGAAAAGGGAACAGTCTCGTGTAGCCCGAACACTGTGCAATATATGTTTACCCCTTTAATAATTTGTGCATTCCTATAGCAAACAGATACGCCGAATGCCAAAGCTTACCCGATATTGATATACTTTAAGTTTTAGCTCACACCCTTAATTCCAGGCACATACATTTATTTTCGCAAGTTCGACTATCTACGTAGATTGAATCTATAAAGGTTTTTTTTATTATTGCATATTCAAAAAGCTGAGATACGGATTTTATTCTAGAGCAGACGAGTTAAAAAAAATTGAATTAGACGGCCGTTAACCTTGATGATAAAACTTGACTAGAGCATCGACTACATTATTCAACAATCAATTATATACAGGTAGCTACGTGGAGATGATTCCCAGTCTGCCCGCTGTGCATATACAGTTTCCGCGTGTTGCATATTGAGCACCTATTATCAGTTGTGTAATGACTGCCCTGATATATTTCACAGTATATTTACATAATTATTAGCAAAACATACATAGAACCGGTCAATTCGATATGATAAACGAATTGTAAAAAAAAAATTGAATTACTTGAAAGAATATTAATTTTGCATGAAAGAGGTTAACCTGTTTTGGCTGCTTTCATTTTTCAGTGTACCGTATTTATAAAAATACCTAATCGGCTGTTGTTATACCAACGGAACTGATATATTTGCACAATTTATCTGAACATATAAAACTAAAAAAAATTATCCTTCAGTTTTTCAACATATTTTTTTGTCTTTTAAATATAGTGGTAAGAAGATCAAATTACATAATTTTCACTCCTTTTTTTATTTTTTGACCTTTATCAAGACAACTAAGCTAAACAGTAAAACAACGAATGATCGCCTTCAGGTTCATATAATGTCCTACTAGTTGGTATAAAATTTAGCATTTTACATAAATGGTTTAAAAGAAATAGCAAGTTGTAAAAGAGTTAGCCAAAAGCTACTTTTAATGCAAGATATTTTTGCCTGTATCCACGAGAGATGACAATAGTCAAACGGGATTTTTGTTTGAGTTCAAGTAGATTTTACCCCAAATATTGAATTTTGAGCCGTACTTTTTTGTTAGCTGACGGACTATACCTGTTTTTATAGCAGTAGGAAATCATCGTCAACAGTTTATTCGGTTTTGCCACTAGATAACCTTTCAGCGTTTTGCTTTTTTTGTTTTGTTTTTTTTTGTTTACACACTTAAGGTGATAATCAAGAAAAAACACCGCACGATTGCCGGAGACACATCATGTGGTATGCTCAAATATACCTTATGATAGACTCGAATCCGGAAACGCTGCCTTGAAGTAGGGTTCGTTGACGGACAACAGTTTAGTTCATTTAAGAATAAGTGAATTGTGTTTAATGAATACGTCATATTTAATCGTTAGCCAAATTTCTTAGAATTGCTATGTTACAGGATGGGGACGAATAGTCAACCTTGCCTCAGCACATGCTATCGTCGGTTCGCCGTTCAAGTCGGCGTATTGTGCCGCTAAACATGGCATGGTGGGACTAACAAAGGTATTGCTGTGATTCATCAACAATAGTAGTACTTAATGGTAATCAATAAAATAATGTCCCATATTATGTCTCTAGCATTTTTTCCCAAAATATTGCGGCCCTAACGTGTGTTATTTAACCAGTCACCTAAATATACAGTCAAATTGTTGTAAGTAAAAAAAATGGTTGATGGTCATATCCATTTCCTGGGTCGTATATTGGAATAAAGAATTTAACAAAGCCTTGTATTCCTTATTAAACACGACAATAAAGATAACGATTTGACTTTTTTCAATGGCAAAAAAAATTCTCAAGAATATTGGCAAGATCTTTGAAACATTTTCCATGATGAAAAAAACATTATTTAGAATGTTTAATAACGGTTAACAAAAATAAATCAGATAATAGTACTTTGGGTACGACCGCAGCATATGTAGTCGTTAAAGTGATACTCCGGGCTGCAATAAAATGTTCAATTATGCTCTCTAATTTTCTAATCAAGCTATATTAATTTTATAATTGGACTTTAAAAAATGTGTAATGCACAAACTGCAGTCGAATTTATCTGTCCGGCCATGTGTAGGTACATTTATCATTAAAGGAAAGAGCTCCACAAATACGGACCAATCAAATATCTTTCTTTTTCAAAAAAGGTGCCTACGTCACGAGACCTGTAGAGTCGATCGTTTAAACCTTTGACAGTTGACACATAGGTCATTGGTTCACACATATTATTAACACGTAACACAGAAGAGTGTTAGTCGCGTGACGGCATGGACAAGGCGCCACACCCAAAATGTCAGCTGCCAGTGGTCGTAGGATGGTATATATACCTGTAACACTCGGATTTTTTTGTAAAATGAAGAAACGATAAGTCGATCCCATATTTGAGTATCTTTAAAGGTAACCTTTAAAGGCATATAGATGTTATTTCAGCCCGGAGTATCGCTTTCAGAAAAATGTATTTCAGGAGTGGTATATGTTTGACTACTGTATCCGTCATGAGCACCTGGTTCCAGTTTGCAATCTTTAAATTGATCTTTAATCGAAAAACTATGGATTTTCTCGTCTTAGTTTAAATCTTAATTCCACAATAATATTATAACTTCGAATGTAGTCGAGATAATGTTGATATCATTGTGGCTCAGTTAGGCCCTATGACAATATATAGGTCTAATTTCAACGTCTTAGTCCTACGATCCGCCGCCATCGCCGGCTTTTTAAAACTTATATCTGATTTTTGTCAGATTTTGTCTGACGAATACTTCATTCGTTCTTCACATTTAAATAACGTTTTATTTGAATCTCTGACTGGGGTTGAACTGAATACGTTATCTGCCTCTGCAAAAATAAATTTGAAAACCGTCTGAGACGAAATATTGTAGGTAGGTAAAATACTATCATTGTGTTTAGTGTATCTAAAAAAAAAAACAGAGAAAACTTCTATATATGTTTCGAGAGGTTCTCGATAGCAGCGAATCGATTGCCATCCTTCATGATGGGTGTCTATTGACAGGACGTAGGACTAAGACGGAGGAGTAAGCCCTATATATGTCTTTATAATCTATAGGGAATTCAATTGAGAAACATGCCGCTTAGTTAAGTTAATCTCTATAAATTGTGATGTCATGTGGGTTGGGAGCTAAATTTAAAACACAAGTGCCATACCCATGCATCTACAATGGCGATGAAGATGCTAAGGATTATATCCCGTTTCATTATTATTGGGTTTTATCAGCGATTTTTTTTTTTTTTTTTTTTTTTTTTTTTTTTTTTTTTTTTTTAATGGCTTATGTTCTTTGCGCCGAGCAAAATGATTTTAACAAGAATGAGTTTCATTTGCTTAACATATTTTGCCCAGGTGTACGGACAACAAATTCCATGTATAAGCCGTATTCACAGAATTGAGACATGTATTGTCATGTGTTTGACATATTTTAGCCATTTGCCATCTAATAGAACCACTAGAGAGCTCAACATCTAAAACCAATACAACATGCAATCTTAAACACAATCTAACATAAACTCGGTCGCGAAATTTTGTTGTCGCATTTGCCAATTTTACGATATCATATATTCCTGCTTCTATGGCGTAAATTGCTTTGTCTAGAATGACCAATCTGGTCATTGAGCCTTAGAACTTGTTTGTGACAAGCTGTGGATTTTCGCTGATCGACAATATTCCGTGTTTTGGATTCAGATAGTGGTTAAATCCGATGCTTCATGCATAACTTAAAAACAAAAACATTAATATATATA
>JARFOD010005333.1:0-11651 GCA_031763545.1 Mopalia muscosa | reverse complement strand
CTATTTGCCCTAAGTGTTTGAAATTTGGCACAGACAATCTTGAAGCCATTATCTAAAAAACCGTCATGCAGTTTTTTAATATTGATTTTCGTTTTGAAGATATTTAGCAAATATTTTTTTAAGCGCAGATTTTTATTTTTTACGTATATTTTTATCAATCGTTCAAAAACTAACTTGAATTTGGAAAAACCCTATGACGGTTTTTTTAGTTTAAATACCGGTCTACACAGACAAGCAAGTGTTAACAAAAAAACTCAAACCATAATATGACATTATATTTAGAATCTTGAAATCTTCGGCTTTCTAAATATATATGATGTTAATATAATCATCCTTTGGACATACCTGCAAAACCCACGAAAAGGTAAGAGTCGCATTTTTTACTCCGGACTAGCGGTAGAGTCCCTAATTTAATATTAGTGATTAGTCGAGAGCCAACGGCTCTACCGGTGGAGTGATGCCTTCAAGTTCAAACGTTAAGAATCACAGCAGTATTTGAATGGTCTGGTCCGACAAGGAAAAGTAAATCTGAATGAAACACTCTTCGAGCAAAGAAAACACTAGGGCAACAAAGAAAGTAGTCTTATTTTAGATTAGGCCCTATAGTGGTCATGAATTTTTTGACGACAGTTTTGTCAGAGTTTCTGCTTTTCCCCTGAAGACCACTGAAATATTGATCCTGTAAGTAAAACATACGGTTGAAATTTCACGCCGCATTTATTGTAGTGGTGTCAATGAAGTCTGTCGATATTAGAATCGTGTGGATCAGTTGATATTGTTATGGCTTCCTTTCAGTTTTTCATCAAAAACGACAATAAGCACTTAAGTACTTAAATATTATAAGAGAAATACTGTTGACTATGACTATGTGATTGACCCGTGTTGTCTTTGGTTTGGTTTGACTGGCATCGAGGGTGATTCCCTTCATCTATTGAGCTGACATGGCGCCTATTCAAATACTTAAAGGTTTTGTGTTTGTTTGATTGGGGTTTTGACATGACGGCGTGTCATCCAAATGGAACCACCCTCCACCCTCCACCCTCCACCCTCAACAATACTAGACAAAAACTGGACACTCGCAGTACACCATCCAACGACACCACAAACAGATCTGCCTCATGTTGCCTTTGCAACAGGAAAACTACAGTGCATTAGAATATTGTCTTTCGAATTAATCATGACGGCCAACCAATAATTGCAGAATCAAAAATCACACCTTTGACGCGCAGGAAGAATCCCCTAGGGAAGTATGACGTCATCTCACCCCAGTCGGGTTACCCGGGGAAGGCGCGCGAACGCAACCGTTCTATAGCAAGCACCTGTGGTCATTTAGCCAGGGTGCGTTTGCCAATATTCTGCATGTTAGGCGACACCACATCTGAGCATAGATACAACGTGTTTGACTGACAGGGCACAACTGAAAATTGTGTTTATCGTAATTGTAATATGTTTTCATAGTTAAATTGTCAAAATTCTCATTGAGTACAACCTTCTCCTATAAAGGTTCACTTGGCGCTTATAGGACTCAATCACAGTTTGGTTTAGTTGTCGTGTTGTATGCTTTGAATATTTTGTTATTGTATTTTTGGTGAGGAAATCCGAATTTGTTCTATGCCATGCTTATCGTCTACCTTTTTGAGAGAGTGCGTTCTCCCTATTGCATGGGAAATCCTTATATGGGAGAATAAAACCTTGTTTGCCGGTTTAGAAGAGCACCTGTTTAACTTCCGATTAACAAAGAATTAAATGTTACAAATATGTAGTACTATGTCTTTCGCCTACCACCATATGTACTGGCGTTGAACCTTCGACTGTTTTGAAGATGGTCCTGCTACCTTGAGCAGGGCGACTTTCATCCGTGATGTTCGTTTTTTTTTTTTTTGTTTTTTTTTTTTAATATATATAAATAGAATTTGGAGTGAACCCGTACTGTTTAACGAAACGTCCTGTTCTAGTTTCATTCAATTTAATGATTATGTCTATTTGCAGTGTATTTCGATTCGGTATGTTCCTTGTATTGTTGAGTTTGGTAAGTATAGCGTTTAATTGTTTGCACTAGCTAAAGGTCTTTCTCGGACTTTCTAATACAGCCCTATAGAGCCCCACTAGCCTGCGGCGTGGCTTAGTGTTGCGTGTTCGCTTACTTAACTGGACCTGCCTCTATGCATCCTTCACGGGATCCAGTCCGCCTGTCGACCATCGGGTGTATGAGCCAGCCGCCTGTTGTGGCTCCGTCAATCGTCGGGGTTGTTTTTTTTTTTACGAGGTTTCCTCCCGGTTTTCCACCGTAATATGGCAAGGTGCAGTGGGCATTCCGTTGTCATATAATTGAAATACCCTTCAGAACGATGTTAAACCCAATTATATATAGCCAACTAAACAAATATATTTTACGTTTGCCCATTGATGCTTCCATCTGAACGGAATGGGGTGAAGGGTTATGTAACTACCCTTTTGAATTAAATGTGTTAGAATGTTCGCAGTCCTTTTGCCAGATAAATAGCTTTTTTTTAATCGTTCCTATTAGTCTACGAAACTTCCCAAGCAAGTAAACTTTCCTAATGAGCTAAATATATTGCAATTGCATTCTCTTTCCACCTTTTTGGTAGGTCGTGTTGACGGCTGCCAAGCCTGAAGGGGGACCGGATGCACCAATTGTTAAACGTACGTTTTAAAACTTTTTACATCCGTTAATTCTTGAAATGGTTTCCTGATGTTCTAGATAAGATGCGACTTCCCTGTTTAACCACTTAGGGGCAAATAAACACGTTAGTTTGTGTCCTATTATCTTTGCCTGCGACGCAGAGGGTAGTTTCCTTCGTCCACTTGGCTGACACTCGTTTTTAATATAGTTTGTTTTTTTAGAATGAAAACCTATAGTATTGTTCAAGCAGGACTTTCAAACGAAAATAATTTGACTTACCATGTTCTTTTGGAGGGTATATATATATATATAGAGAGAGAGGGAGGTTTTATTTTACCACGCCACTATAAATTAGCCATACGCATAGATTAAATTCCATATCTAATAAATAATTAGCGAGTTTGCTCGTGTATCATTTGAAAATCTTTTACAAATCTACATTTTTTATTTACAGTGACCGGTAATTGCCCTCAAACACGGAGCGGAGACGATCCATCTATACACTTAACTGCGGATGTGCCGGCGTATGCATTGGCCAAATGTCGGAATGGTGACCAACAGTTGACTACATCCGATGATGTGAACTTTGTTTTGGGTGGCGTATTTGATCAGAGTTACAAGGGGGAAATATGTTTGTTCTACGTATGTACAATATCCTTATGAAATGGATCTTGATTTAACAGTGTCCAATTTTGTTTACAAATTTAGAATTCAAAAGCCCTACAATTCAAACGAATTTATTTTATTTATAATTTTTAGCTTTTTTAAAAAAAATTAACTTAATTCAACTAATTACAAACTTGGTACGGGTTGAAATCCTACACATAATGTTCCAGCCCTCTGGTGAAATGCAGGTAATTTGAGACGAGTATTGTCATTTACTAAACACTACAGCAATTACTTTTCAAAAATATAATTGCCACTTTATGGTAATAATATTTACATTGATTTGATATGATTTAGCGCAATCATAAAACTGAAATATCCTTGAACAAGGCTCCAAACACCAATCGGGCCTTTTCTTTAAAAGCAGTAATTTATACATACAGAAAAAGGATGGAAGCAACACTTATACAATTAATGTTGAAGTTGGCTGGGGTGAACGGGACAGCCAGATAGTTCAACAACGCAAGATCCACACTATCTCTTGTGCTTATGATGATCATGGCAGGGCAATCTCCTCCACAGAGACAATCGGCGACTGGTAAATTAAATTTCCTTCCATATTTAGGACCCTAATAAATTCCAACTATATCGATATATCTTGTTTTTTTATTTAATCGTTAAAAAGGTACAGCAGATTTCAATACCGTAAAAAAAAAAAAAAAACACTTTTTTCCTGTGTTTTCACAGGCCTACTGATCTATGTCGGCACTGTTTGCAGCAATATATCCTGGATAACCCTGTAGCATTTCATTTTTTCTGACGTATTATTCATTAATGAACGTAAAAAAAAAAAAAAATCAAAACGCCATTCACATGCTAGCAATTTTAAATCGTTTAAACTCAACATACAAATCGGTACTCTTAGGTTTTTTTTTTTTTAGTTGAAACATATAAATTAACCTTGGGTTCATTACAAAGTACCAAATCATCATCATTCCAGGTTTTTGAATCCTTGGGAGTCCCAACATTTATTAGCCGGCAATGCTTCAGCGGTCTTCGATCTCCAGGTCTGGGACGTGTTGGATAAAGAAATTACTACGGACATCTCCATTGGTAGAATGATCAGACTTGCAGCCTTCGATACATCCGGTAAGAACATACTGTTTACATTCGGGTGATCCTGCGGTTTTCCAAGCTAAATAACCGGAAACTCGTACATTTTGTCCTTTTTGATCCGTATCTTGGGAGTTTCTCATTGACATATTCGGTTAACGCCCAAACTAATTCGACATAGTTAGAATTAAGGTACAAGTGATTAAAACAAAAAGTCATACGAAATGACGCTGCATATGTTTTTTTTTTTTTTTTTTTATAGAAACAGTTGACAAACTTCAACTTACATATCCATTTATTTAAAAAAACATAACATTTCTATATTTCGCCATTGTACCTCAAACCTGATGTATAAATATGTATTATTAAATTCTTCTGGCTTGCTTTTTTTTCTGCTACATATGGTTGAACAAACCCCTCCCAACTACCTATTTCGGCTCCTCCGATTATTATGTTAGCGCATCAAAAGACCACTAGGACTAGGCAAATATTTCCCATCACAGCCTCCATACGCAACGATTTTAAATTTTTAAACTGATCGATAAAAATATTCCTATTCAACAAATAACGACCAGTAGGAATAATTAAGGGATTTCCTTCTATTGCTAAGTTAAAGCTACAGGTTTACGAAAAAGGAATATTACTTTAAGGGATTTCCTTCTATTGCTAAGTTAAAGCTACAGGTTTACGAAAAAGGAATATTACTTTATCATTGACATTGCCTGTTAACCTAGATGCGCTCCACTAATTAAGCTTACATGTACATCTGCCATTTTAACAGGATTACTCATATGTTAATTACAATTTAATCCTCTGAATTTGTCCATATAATAAATAAGCTGAATTATCTAACATTTGATTTATCCACCAATATTTCTCATACAACTTGTGCAACATTTTGCAATTACTGTTGTATTGGTTACCATAAATTGTTAGCTTTCTGAACGTGAACCCCTTACATTTAAAAAAAAAGCAATTAACAAATTCTCGCTTATCTAAATTTGCAGGTAATTTTCCTGCATTCAGAGCTCTAAGCTGCTTAGCCAGAAACGCATTGGGTCGATATTACGTTTTACGGGCTGGGTATGTATAACGCATAGCGTATTTTAAAATTGGCGCTTTAAACAGAAGCAACGAAATCACATTTTGAGTATTTTTAGAATGTACATAAATCTTACCTGCCATTTTCTAAACTTTTTTTTTTCCCCCCTGAATACCCCAACTTCCGAAACGGATTTCTTCGCCTATTTGTCCAATTCCATCGTAACAACCTAACTTTACACGAAGTATTTAACCTATCAGCTAACTTTCCATTTCTCCCCTAGGTGCGGCGATGGTTTAGTATTTGAAAAAATCGACGGCTTTCGAACGGATACCAATTGTGTGTACAGTCCTTATTTCCAGGCCTTTAAATTACAAGGCGATGATAACACTGTGGAATTTGAATGTGTATTTACTGTATGTGACGAGCCCTGCAATGGGGTAAGATCTTATCTTATATGACGGAATTTATATTCATCTCGAAGTATCTCCTTTTAAACGCAGCCACATTCTGTTCACTGAACTAGACTACACTAAATACACATGCAGTGGGCATGCGGGTCAAACCAAGAAGCACCAATTTGCAGATTTTCTAGCGCAAACTAAAATTTAAAATGATACCTTGCGCTGTCCCATTGTACATATACATTGCTGTAGTTGACTGCTGTAGGACCGCACTATATTCAGTGTGCCAATATCACTACAATAACATGGTTCGGTTTTGAACCAATCGGCATAAATGCACATAGTATACTTTTAACTAGACCTTCAAAATTGATCTGTTCAGAGTGGACATGGAGCACAGCTTATTAAAACACGCAATCCAATGAAAGTAAGTATGACTCGAAAAGATACCCATACAAAAAAATCTAATTTAATTCCTGTTTTTAAACTGTATTTGTAGAGTTCATGCCCTATAGTTACTGGCAGCGGCGGCCCCAAAAGGAAAAGATCTCTAAATCCAGGTTTGTTCACTTACATTACCTAAATTTGAACACTATGAATGCCAACTGGTTGTAAAATAGTATTTTTTTGGATTTGTTTTCAACTAGACTTTGTTTGCCTGAATTCGAACACTTTATGAATGCCAACTGGTTGTAAAATGGTTTTTTTGTGGATTTGTTTCCAACTAGACCTATTTGAAATCATAAGCGAAATGTTAAACACATTCCTTTTTGTTGCGCCTTTCTTTACGGTTCTGTATTCACTTTTATTTTATTTTTTTCAATGGTTACTAACTTTTTAATTGATTTTTATGACAGGTTTGGTTACCATGGGTATACTCTACTTATGGGCGTATTCAGACTTTGCACAAACTACGAATTGTATTTACTTTTATTATTATTATTTTTTTTTTTTTTTCAGCGACACAACCTTATATTATTGCCAAATCCGGACCCATTACTTTACAGACTTGACTTCGATTCCTTTTTTGAATTCGGTATTTCTTGTATTGTGTAAAATATAAAATAAAGCCTGGTTATAAATGCATTATTTTCCTGTCATGTTTTTAAAACATTTGTGAAATTTTAACCTATCCGGAGAAAACTTCAAAAGCCTGAGTACTTAAAAATGGCTACAAAATACTGGACAGCTAAGTGGCCCTGGACATTAACTCCACTTAGGAGTCGTTTAGTAGTAATTTTTTTTAACGCCACATCGGAGATCCACTGAGAGTCTACTACATAGTTAACAGTTGAATCTTTCATAGTTTGTTGAAATATATAATTTACTTCTAGGGGGGAGAGAATCCATATTTTTTTTATTGTTTTTTTTTGTTTTTGCTCCAAGTAAATTTTTATATTTTTTAAATTAAAACTGAAACCCAGACCTTAAATCGATTATACAAAATGAGCATGTATTGTTTTCGCTGTAAAGTAATATCTAGCTCCGTTTATCTGAATTATTCAAACAATTATTGCGTCTACTGTTCGTCAATTTTTAAGTTTAGGCAAAAAGAGCCGAATTTTACCATTACAAACGTACCGACCAGGCATATGGACTAAAACTATATTACCAGGGGCTGCTGGACCATCCGTGGTAAGTATGAAAAACGTAAACTAAGACGTTAAACCCCTTGTCCATCGAACGATGTGCTTATAGAAAGTCTTGCACAAGTACTTAGTTAACGGAAGTTATTCTTTTTACTATGACTCTAAGGCACTGTAACTGGTTCGCAAATATAGCATTTTGTGATTCTACTACGTTTCTTTTTGAATTGCTGCGTTGATTAAAAGAATTCGACCATCTGAGGGATGGTATAAACCGTACATCCATATCCTCCTACTCTGTACAACCTAGTTCCGTCGGACTAGTTATGTAATGCCCATGTATTCATGCCTTCCCTGAGCTAAGCAGGCGTTAGCAATTCAGATAACCATCTACCAATAACGTTCAGAATAAAAGTACAACGCCAAAGCTCTGTTAATATTCTGTATTATATTATGGATGAACATAAGATGTGCATGGTAAAAATCTAGAAAAGAAACTGCATTAGAAACAAAGAAAACTGTAATCTAGGCGATTATATAGAAAAAATGACATTCGTAACTACATTTTACAAAAAAAAAAACTACAAGAAAAACTGTGCCACAAAAGGAGAACTACTTTCATAAATTAACACGGCAGCATATAGCGGAATTTGTATTCTTGCGCTAATACGTGGCAGAGGTATTATCTTTAGCAAAATGTGACTAGGCATCCGAGCAAAAATGTAGTTCCTCTAAAAAATTAGGTTTCGTTCCATATAGAGGACTCATAATGATCTAAATAATTATGAATGTGTTCAAATAGTGTCCTAAATCTCAAATATGTCAAACAGCGCATCGTACATCCTCGAATTGAGTTATAGGTCATTTCAGTAGGATTCAACGTCAAAGCAAAATCTCCACGAAGTCCTGACGAGAAAAGACAGTTTATAATTACGTTATTAACTATTTCTGTAGCCAAGTCATTTCTAGTTTTGAATGAAAACTCATAAGACGAGAACAGATAAAAACTCACTCAGATTTCAATGCTGAACTTGTCAGAAACATCGCGATTCCTGGAACTGGCTAAACCAAAACCTGACCTGTGCTAGTTTCACAAACAAAAAGGCGGAAAGGATTAAAATAAAATCACTGTCGCACTGCTAACAGAACACATGTGATTCCGGTGTTAGTCCCTGAACACGTCCTTTTCCACTTAAAGCCAAGTCTATACACTGAATAGAGAATATCTGAAAAACGGACAATATTAAATTGTTCAGCTTCTAACAAAAGTTTTTTTTGCCTCGACCAATAGTTTACAGTCCTCCCATCGATTAATTAAACAGGTTTTAGGTTTTATATAGCCATTGTTAATCGAATAGCTTGATCCAGGTTCTCATCTCGAAATTTGTCCGAACCCATTTGAAGAAGACTCCGTATGCTCCCATGAGCTGTCTCTCTACCAGTCAACGGTGGGTGGTTGGAGTGAGGTTCATGTTACCATGGTGCTTTCCGATCTAAAGAGGAACCGGAAGCCGATATGTTTAGGGTGTTTTTGTTTTCCTGTGTGTTCGGTGGATTGTAGTTGTGTCTGGGGTAGTTTCCCTCTCCAATTGTCCTGG
The DNA here is from genome assembly GCA_031763545.1 of Mopalia muscosa. Taxonomy (NCBI): domain Eukaryota; kingdom Metazoa; phylum Mollusca; class Polyplacophora; order Chitonida; family Mopaliidae; genus Mopalia; species Mopalia muscosa. Next base: position 2,658 of record JARFOD010005333.1, on the reverse strand, counting down.
CATATCGTGGGAGTGAAACAGCCTGAAGTATGGCGCTCCATCCCACCAATCTAACAAACGAAGCAATCTGATACTCGACGTGGCCATAAACAACTCCAATCCAATATCCATCCTAATCTCAATTGATTTTTTTTTTTTGCAGAGAAGTCTATCTGGTGCTCGTTGTCTAATTTAAATATAGCAATAAATGTTATTATGAGCGGGATAAATAACGCTGTTTCCTGTGTAAAGGTTGACAGTTTTATATTTACTAGACGTACATTTACATGCTCTCGTTTTATAATCTTATTCTTTGTAATGAACGGCTTTAAGCCCTTGATTATACTGGGCAGAGCAGGTGAAGCCCATCTGGAATTTCAACGGCGAACAAACAATATTTTAACGCAATGGAAACACTCCGGATGTGTCCATTGAGTTCAGGACTAATGTGAGAAATCCGACCCCACTCATTGTACATAGATTAATATGTTGTCTGTTGTTTTATAGTATATTGATGTAATTAGATCTTTTTTTTATCTGTATATGTGTGTGAGGGCCTATGGGAAGATCAGCAATCTGTTGACCGAGTTGTAATTTGATATTAACCCTCGGAAAATAAAATTAATTATATCACCAGGTCATCTGCCAAACATCTTAGACACGAATTGTTTTCAACATATTTATTTGCATACTGACACTTCCAAGCGTTCATAGTCCGGTCGAGATGGTATGGCCGTTGTCCTGAAATGTACGTTGAATAAATAATATCGTATTTTATTGTGATTCTGTTTTTACGGATGAACCGGTAGAAATTGCATTGGTCCGTGATTTGTATCTGATTTATGAAGCCAGAATATCTGTTATTTTAGCCACTTATAGCTCTGCGCCGTCATCTCTTTCTGTTACAGAACATATATAAATGAAGATGCCTTATATTACAGGTAATTGTCCTGCTAATTCATAACGGGAAGATTATATCAAGGGTTCGGCATTGCTCCGTCCTTGTAATGTTGAGAATAGCGTAGCCTAATGTTGAGAATAGCGTAGCCTAAGGCTACGCTATTCTCAACATTAGGCTACGCTATTCTCAACATTAGGCTACGCTATTCTCAACATTAGGCTACGCTATTCTCAACATATCTCCTATTTTGTTTTAATGTCACTAATGCTATGATCAAAACAAATACTTTTGCTTCAGTTTATAACGGGCTGGTGCTTAAGTTCCATCTTAAAACTGTTGACAAATAAAGTAAAACTTATTGTTGTGAAATTGATGTTCAGTCAACAAAGATGCATTTTACAGGTGTTTGCATTTGAATATGGTTTGTGTGATGTAGTGTGTTGCCTGCGAAGTTTTAAGTTTGTCTACTACTGATGGTGTATGTGTTATATAAAAAAAAAACATAATTCATTTGTGTTCAAATATAATCAAGCCAGTAAGAAATCATCTGGTACAAAAATACAGTTCCTACTGTCTAATGCAAAATTTCTCCATTTAACGCAAATATTGATTGCTTAATTTCTATTTCTTAGAAACTACCAGTTTGCAAATTAATTTATTCTGATCCCATACCTAATATCATGTTTGCTTGTAGTCCTCACATAGTTGCTGCACCATATGCATGTTACATCTTCTACATATACCGAGGAAATCTCTAACAAACCGCCTTGATGCCTTGGAAGGGATGGAGGTAGCCTTTATCAGGCCCTCGCTCTCTATAGCTCACCAATCGTAACCATCCTCGCTTACAAGCCAACATAACGCATAGTACTGGTGGCTCACCAACACAAAAAAACTCAACATTGATTTCATGAATGATTGTTGATGACTATGTGCCATAACCCTGAACACGATACTTATATTTTTTCATATTTGAATTAATATATTTTAAAAAAAAAACATCACACTTTTTTGTATACTTTTCAGTTGATTCGTTTCTCTTTTTGATGTTTACTGCCAAGGATGTAGTCTGATTGAAATTTGTTTTGAAATATAGACCCTTACATAATTTTTTTTTTACTATGTTCAAGGTACAGTGTATTTATTAATGTTGCTGATAGCTAGATGTATATACATTTGGGTATATTACAATTTCCCCAAAAATTGGAACGGCAATTTGTCGGACTACTAATTCTATGTCGATGTACCGCTCACGGGTCCGAATCATCTGTCAACAATGAGGTATATGGGTGTCACACGATGTTGCCCAGGCAATAGAAGTTTTCACAAGGTTTTTCATCATTTGAAATGGACCATCAACCGCTATTGAAGATAAATATTCCGAGAGCGACGTTGAACATAAATCAAAACAAACAAATCCCTAATAATATTTATGTGCATACAACTTTCTTAAATCGTTATTTCGAAAAAAGACTCTTAACTGTGTGCGATATTTCAAGTACAATGATTACATAATTTACGCATACCTTTGGTCCTTTGGGAACAACGAATATTTTTAATCTATGTATTGCAATATTGTCATCAGAACATTCTTAACCAGATATAAAAATAATGCGATACATTATTAAAATATTTATAACAAAATCCTTTGGGAGGGATCCAGCTTGCCATGCCAGTTTGGATAAAACCACTTTTACCCTTTGCTTAAACGGTGGAGAGGTCATTGTGAACAACCAAGTGAAGCGAATGCCATAAACGATACCGAACAGTTGTGGTGC
>JARFOD010005322.1:0-11651 GCA_031763545.1 Mopalia muscosa | reverse complement strand
GTGTTTAAGGTATGAGCCAGTCATATGATGTGGCTCAGCCAATCAGGATGAGTGTTTAAGGTATGAGCCAGTCATATGATGTGGCTCAGCCAATCAGGATGAGTGTTTAAGGTATGAGCCAGTCATATTATGTGGCTCAGCCAATCAGGATGAGTGTCTTTTTAAAAAAAAATTTAAACAAGTTTCCCTCTCAGTTTTCCACCGTATTGAATATAGGAACAGTGTTAAGTGGACAATTATTTGTCATATAAGTGAAATACCCTTTAGTACGATGCTGTCCCAATCAAACGAAAAAGCCATCGAATAAAGTAATTTTGTGCTGGTAGAAATGGTAGAATGACGTCCTGCCTAGATTTGGAACCCACCATCGTGGCTTAGGGGTTAGCGAGTGCGCTGTCTAAGCGTGCTTCGATGTACCGATGTACCGTTCAGAGGATCCAGTCCCTCTGTCTACCCTCAGGTATATGAGATGTGCCTCACCCAATCGTGGAGGTGGTTTTTTTACAAGGTTTCCTCTAGGTTTGTCACCATAATAAGGCAAGGCACTTTGTGAAGTGGACAATCCGTCTTCATATAAGTGAAATATCCTAATGTGTATGACGATGCCTCAAACGAACAAGCCATTAAGTAAAGTAAATCTATGTGCTCCAAAGAATCGTCATATAAGTGAAATACCCTCGAGTACGACGTTAAACACCAATCCAATCAAACAAAACCAAAGAAAGGGTTGAATGATGGGCTGCTTGGACTCCAAGGGAAAACCCTACCTTTCAAAGTTACTTAGCAAAGAAGCTGTAATAATATATATATATATATATATATTTATTAAAAACAATTGTGAGTAATATCTAGATAAGAAAGATGCTAATTTAGTGTCCCTGTGTCCGTGCTTTATGAAGAGAGAGGATCACTGCCTTCACTGGGTAAGAATTCTGGACTCACTTTGCCATGAGCCTCTGTAGCTCAGTCAGTAGAGTGTTGGGCCTGTTACCCAAAGGTCTTGGGTTCGAATCCCGGTGGAGGCAAGCAGATTCTTCTCTCTTCATTTATTTAAAATATATATATATATAAAGTGTACTGTGGATTTTGCACACATATTATAACTTTTTTCTAACAAACTTTTTTGTTGTCTTGCTATTTATTTCCTTGCATGTTAAAAAAAATAGTAAATTCCATAGCTAGTAACATGTCCTGTCTTGTGTATCTTTTTCTTAACTGTCATTAGAATTCATTTGATCATATATTGAGAAACTTGAAATGTCTTTCTTTTATACAGGATTAAAGTATTATTTTTGTTTTCATCCTGTCATTTGTTTGTTGGTGTTGTTGTTGTTGGGTGGTTTCTTCACCCATTGAACTGATAAATTGTAATTTGGGGAAATATCATCGAATAAAGCATAAAAACCCAAATCAAATTGTTTTTACAGCATTTGAACTAAATTATTTTTATATTTTCACTATGATTATAATTTAATTTTTAAAAATACATTAAGACATATATAATTATAGCAGTTTGTAGCTCTTTCCTATATTCATTCTTGAAATGTACTTCAGTAAAATATTTTAATTCAGATCTTAATTAAAATCAATAAGTACCATTTTTGCAGCTATTATACAAAGCCAAATATTTAATTTTTAATATTTATGTTTCAGGACAGTTAAGTCACAATTTTTTAGTTGTACAGATCCTTTTTTTTTTTTCAACTTATCTTGATTTTTTTTACCAGCATCACTTTGCTGTCAATTTTGTGGTGGTTGCTTTGTCTAAATCCACATTTAATGTCCTCAAATGTGAATTAGAAAATCATTTGATAACTAGACATAGAACACATATTTTCCGGTACTCTTTTTTTTTTCTGCCTTACAACAAAAATTGTAATGACAATTCAAAGTCAATATTGAATTTTTTTCTGAACAGTACTTCCTGTCAGCCATTTTGTTAATCTGACTCTCCACCATTGACCTTTTTCAGCAGCCTCTATAGGGCCCGCCATGTCCTCCCCCCTGGAGACTTACCCAAGCCCTCACGGATCCGGACCCATTCCGCCACAGCCCAACATGGGCCCATTCTCAAGGAGTGAGTTTCCACTTTTAATTGACTTTAGAATTTCTTGATTTTCCACACAAAACACATGACATTTACACTAAACTGGTCTGCTTTGCTGTTTATAAATATTGCTCTTTTCGGCACAAAAAGGCAAAATAAAATTTAGATTAGAATATAGTTTATTTAATATCGGTTTTTATGAAAAGTATTAGCTCATCTTGGAGCTATTCTGGTCAACAAAATGTATAAAGTTTTTTTTAAAAGATATTATCAAGGTTTGCACTAGGGTCTAGTTAAACATTCATAGCCCCATGAGGCAGCGGGTGGGCCATTGCCCTGCAGAATACTCCCTTGGCTTCCTTGGTCGATCGTAAGAGGCGAGAACAGAGGTTGCTTTCTGTTGCCCTGGTGTTCGCAGAGCTAAAGGGTAACGGAGAGCAGATTTGTTTGTGATGCTCTATATTTGTGTCCGTCGTCATATAAGTGAAATACCCATAAACACCAATCAAACAAACAAACAAACAATGTTTCACTCTGGTGTAGATGATTGAAAACAAGATTGAAACCATGTCTGAAATAGTTAGGCCTACATAGCCTATATGTTACTTGATCTTTAACGACTAAATTTTTTACCCCAAACATATCTATGATGAATGGTTGTGAAGGAATTTTCATCTATTTCTGCTTTATTTGCTCTGACATGTTGATACTCCACCAATTATATTCATACAGATTGATTATCCTGCTGGTGGCCTACAAATACACTGGAATCTTGTCTGTTACAAGATAAATGAAAGTAATAAAAAATATTTTCTTTTAATTTGTAACTTCTATTTTTGTAATGTGAGTGAATATTCGAAGAGAGGAATTTTCACTTCGTGTCTTATTTAAAAGAAATTAAATATTTTCCAGTTATACGATTACATTTAGCTGATGAAGAAAATCAAGGCACCACATGAAATGACGTATTTGAGACAACACAATTTTTGGTGGTTCAAATGTTTTGTTTCTCATAATGCCTGATGGCTAAAGTAACCAAGCTACTAACGGACATAGGCCTAGTAGGTACTGGAAACGTACGAAAACTATTGTCTAAGCCCCTCAGGGTCACGGCTTTGTGTGTTAAAGTGACTTGTTACTATTCCACAGAGAACACCTGGCTCAGGCGCAGCCCTTGAGACATGCACAACTGAGCATGATACCACATTTGACTGAAAACGTGACTTATCAATAATTTCCTATAATTTTGACTCAAAGTTTCGTTTATAAATATTCGCCAGTCTAAAATTTACCCAAAATGACAAAAAGAAGTTCTACCTGTCTTTCAGTTGTTTCTGAGGTTAACACAACATGAACCAATCACTGACATTAATATTCAACCACATCCCCTGACCGCCTGGGGCCAGTTGCTCAAAAGAGTATTAGTCGCTAACACCAGATTAAATTACTAATACCAGGTAAGAGATAGACCTACAACATGGCGTGACGTCATCTAATAGAGGATTAAATTTAATAGTGCTTCGAGCAACTGGCCCCAGGAGTTTTTGCTTTTAAATTATGGGTTTCCTTGTTTTGCTGCATTACTCAATATCCTATTCACATATATTCTGGCTATAAGATGATAGTGTTGGTTGAAGTGTAATACTCATGCTGTTACCTTTAGAGGAATATTAATTTTTCAGCAGAACATTGAGCACTTCTGCCCACTTTGCTAACTGTGTGTTCTGGTCTGAAAACACACACCATCTTATCAATGAAATACCAATTAGCACAGTGTTAAACACCAATATTCAATCTCACATAGACAGTAAATTAACTGAAATTATTTTTGATTTTTTGTAACCCGTACATGTCTCAATTCATGCCATTTGATCCTTCACCCACCAGTGACAACAAATTTCCCTGGAGTTTACGGTACCAGACAGAGAACACTGCATGTATACCACATCCTGAATACAGTCTGGTGGGAGGCTGGTGGAGCTTGATACATGTAACATAAACCATATTGTTTTTAGGACCATCTGGTTTACTCTATTGGTATTTTTACAGACAGGCTTAATCTGTGGGGTTCTACTCTCTTCAAGGAAGGTCATGGCTCTGAGAAAAGAAAAGGGTTTTAGTAAGAATGGCTTAGTTCTACATCCCTGAAGATGAATAGTTGTGAAAGGCCATTGTGTCCTGCTCAAATTAAAGATTTCAACCTTTGTCTGCCCTTTTCAAAAACTTAATAAGTTTTGTTTGACTTTGCTTTTGTATAAGTATAATGGAATAGACAAAAAAACAACCCAAGAGTAACAAAAATTTACATCTGCAAATAGTGGCTATATATTTTGCCCTTTAGCTTTGATAGCCCAAGGAGGTTTTTTTTTCAAATGCATGTGAAACTCATATGAAATGAGAAAAACTTCAGGAGATTCTACAGACAAAAAAACAACAACTTGTGGAAGTCAGGCAAAGCAGCGGCAAATGTTAGGTTTTCTCACAAAATTATAAAGGATTGATTTTAATGTTATACCAGAAAAGATTTCAGCACAAGCCTGGAAGTGTATAATAGCACATTATGTTTCATGCACACAATTTCATAAATAGTCTGGCCTGCATACCTGGCTTAGTGCTTAGCGAGTGCGCTTTTCGAAGCCTACTTGATTTACCGTGCACTGAATCTTGTCCGTCGATCAGTCAACCCTCAGTGTATGAATGAGTCAAAGATGTGGCTCCGGCAATCACAGGGGTGGTTTTTACAAGGTTTCCTCCTGATTGTCCACCATAATTGGGCAAAGAACAGTGTGAAATAGATAATCTGTCATCATATAAGTGAAATACCCTTCAGTACGACCCCAAACAAACAATCATACATAGTAAAAATGATGTACCAATATTATATTTCAGAAATCATAATCTCAAAATGACCAAATCAGCTCAGTTGCTTCAACCTAACTTCATTTACAACTTTTACCTATATTTAGGTGCAAATTGATAACCAACTTCCCAATTTTCTTACAGGGCAACATGTATTATGTGGACAGTTTTAATGTCTTCATAACAGATACAGAAGGCCCTATTCCAAATCAGGGTTACCAAGTATTCGAAAACTGAAACACGTTCTAAATTCATTTCTTTTTTTTAAATCTTCCATAACGAGCCATGACAGAATTCTTTATTTTTCTTTGTCCACATGGATTACAGCCATTTCAATCTCTCACTGTTTTACAAGGATTTTGCTATGTCTATTATATTTTGTGTCCCCAAATGAGCACTAAACAGAAAATGCTATCATTCAACTATCAACCATATTAAATGAAGCATTACATAACAAAAACTCCTCTGATCTTACAACATTGTCACCTTGTAGAACCTTACGTTTTCTATAGGATGCTGATGGGTTTTGACATCTGCCAGCCAGTCAGTCACACGATTTCAAAGTCATTTGCAAGTCCTTGCAGGGTGCTGCCTATTACCCTCAGAGCTAAAGGGCAACAGGAAGCCCATCTGTTTGTGATGTGTTTGAATTGGTAGAGTCCTGTGATTGTCCTGTATTTGTCCCATCTTTGTTTTGTGGTGAGTGAGGTTTAGGGTGGTTTCCTTCACCCATTGAGGCGGGATGCCATCATGTGAGTGAACCGTAAGTTCTGTACGACGTTAAGCCCCAATCAATCAAAAGTCCTCTATTAAATAACTTCTAAAGTAGTCATTTATTGGACTAAATATAAGGTGATTAAAGGAGGTTTATTCTAATCTCCTGTCAAAGTGTCTCAATTAAATAGTTATCTCCTATGTTCAAGTGTCAGCATTTCATAGTTTGACAAACACATTACATTGAATTTCATCTAGTTCAATATCTTTACATGTGGCCTTAAACGCTAATCAATCATCTTGTTCCGTGCCTCTTTCAAACAACATGTCTCCATGGCTTAATTTATTGAAGTATGTTTTACCCGTTCTCTTAGCAATGGAGGACATAAATTTTCCAACAGAGCAAAACACTTCAACTTCTATAATTGTTTTATTATGGCAGTGCTGTTGTATTACATTGTTGTTAAAGTGAGGAGTATTGCTGTTAACACAAGTCCAACTTTTTTACTTCCATAATCAATTGATAGTGAAATGAGTCCAAATTGAAATACAGGCAATAACACAAAAGTAATATTTCACTTGATGTTGAAGACGGTGCCTAAATATATTTGATAGCCTGTTACAGCTAAAATTTAAATGATACTTCAATGAAAACAATAACTGGTCATAAATAAACACTATTCTACCCTTTTCCAAACATTATTTACTGGATAACCTGTACTTCCTGAACTATTCCTCCACTCAGTCAACCTCAGAAAAAAAACGTGTGACACAGTTTACAACAGGAGCTCTCAGAAATGAAAAATGCAGGGTTACGGTTTTATAGGTAAAGCCATGTGAGACAAGCGCTCGCTTATCGCAATGTACTTTTTAGCTCTAATGGCACTTCCTGTGCAATTTAAGCTCATCACTATTTAAACTTCCATTGGACAACATGACAACATGTTAAATTATTTTCGTAATATCGTGTGCGAATCTGTCCTTACTCTCAGAGTGTGAAAAACTCTGGTTAAATATCAGATAATAACCTGGCATAATTCTTGGCCGTGTCCTAAACATACAGGGGAAACAGATGTCCCGCCATGATTCAGTTAGTAGGACAGTAGCTCTCGCTACAAGCTAGCTCTCAGGCTTGCTCTCTTCTTTATAAGGAAAGTTTCTGCAGACATTTTCATAGATATTTTCTCCCATTTGTGAAATTGTCATAAAGACTTTATCAATTCATTTCATACTGATGCAACATACAACAACAACAAAGAATATTTTTGAAAAAGCATCAACTTCCAAAAAATCCACAGTTAAAGATATTGAGATTTTAATCTACCTGGAACATGTAATTGTGTTTTGGCTTTGGCAACAGTTATAAATTGAAAACAACCTTTTTCGCTTTGTTAAACAATTTGTTGACTTGAATTATTAGTTTTACTTTTACGTTGTTTGCATCTTGTTGCATTTTGATTGTGCACATGTAGCAGAAGGTTTGTTTTCGTTTCAGTGGAATGCCGTGGGGACTGTGTCTGATCCAGCTCACTTAGACTTTCTGGGTAAGGAAATGGCCGATCTTCAGCAGGTGATCAGTTCAATGGCCACAGGTATGTTACTATTTTATCACACATAACACCTGCCTTTTATTTACACTGTTTACTAGGGTAACACTGTTCATCTAGTGGATTAGGATATTTTTGATGAAATCATTATTTCTAGATTTATAGTCTTATAACTTCCACTTGAAAAGCAGGTGTTGCAGTCAGTCTAAATGAAGCAATATGTCAATCATATCAATATCTTCCATCACATATAATAGTTATGTCTCCGAGGGTTTACTGTTTTTTGTGGATTTCTAGTTCCATTAAATACAATTTTAAGAGTTAAAGTGTGCGGACTATCTATCATAGTTGTATTACATGTATTTACTTTTTGACTTTAACTAAAATAAAGCAAGCATTTTTCACAATCTCTAGATAAACTAAAGCCTCCCTCTACTTTAGTGGGGGGATAACATGAGCAGTTATCAATATCCTCCAATAAAAGTATGGCACCATTGTCATTTAAGTGAAATACATGTAACATTAAGCACAGATTATTATTAGCCAAACGTTAAATGTAAAGTGAATAATATTACTGATGCATAATCTTTATACACAGTTGCTATCCAAATGTATTACACTAGAAATCAATAAAAGACCAAGTTATAAATGACTATAGGCTAGGACAGACACTAACTGATTACATGTATCACGTATATTGATGTTTTGCCATCCGTATGTAAATCATTAATACTTGTCTTAATTCTGATCCTATGGGAGATTTTGGTGCTAATTGGTTTACACTAAATGAAATGTCCAATATATTTATGCTTTACATTTATATGAAAAATAGGAGTCTAAAGAGTGTAACATTTTAATTGTTTGACCTAGTTATACCATGTGAATACTTCCTACATGGAGCTATAGTACTAACAGTGAATTCTATGATTTGGGATCTTTAAACTGTACAACGAACATCACTATAATAGACTTAAGTAGCTTTATTTCAGCAAATAAAATATATTCTTGGTTCAAATAGTAGCCCCTGACTGATCCTCTAATGTACCACTCACAGGATTAAGTCCCTCATTTGACCTCCAGTATCTGAGAGAATACTGCTCTGGCATAGTTTGGTCTCAGTTTTCCACCATTTTTATCATGGGATCGCGTCCGCTTGTCGACAATCAGATATATGAGCGAGTCACATGTTGTGGCTCCGGCAATCAGGGGGGTGGTTTTTAAGAGGTTTCCTCTCGGTTTTCCACCGTAATAAGTCTGTGTACAGTGTGAACTGGACAATCCGTTGTCAGATAAGTAAAATACCCTTGAGAACGACGTTAAACACAAATCAAACAAAACAATTTCACCATTTTTAGGTAGAGCAGATTCAAAAAATGACAATCCATTATCATATAAGTGAAATACAGTCTAGTACACCCGCATCGATCAAACAAATCCCAATTAATGTTGTCCGTATACTTTCTACCTCCAATCCTCAACATGATGTATATGTAGCATGTTGTATAAATACGAACTGTATTTTAATATTATACTGCGGTATTTTACATTTTCTAGTGTAAAAACTCGGAATCTTCTGTATTGAAATGGGAAAATGGAGGTCTACTTTGTTAGCTTCTTCATTCTTATAATGGTTTTATTGCCAGTGCTATTACTGTATATCCCTACCTCGATCCTCTATAATAAAACAGCAGTATAAATTGTAGCATGTAATATGACACTCCCCTTAGAAATAATGTACAAAACGTTAATAATGCTGAATTTAGAAATGACATTAGAACCACTGTCACCTGAAAGATTACATATTTATTTTGAATATATGAAGAGATAAAAAAAAAACTGTATATATCTGTCCTGGGTTCAGATCTGGGTGGAGGCAAGCTAATTTTTCTCTTGTTGATAATTCAATATATGTACATGATTTTGCCCAAGTGCTTCTTGCAGTTTACATATATTCTTTTCCCTTAAGTAGCTTCATTTCTGGTTTCATGATTTATATATGTTAGGAGCATGTATACAAGTAGCTACACCTTCATTACTTTACTGTGGCTTCTGATAGAAACAGACTGGTAATATTTTTTCTTATAAATTTAATTACATTATTAATCAGTTTAATTACAAAAAAGTATACATCCACATTTTAAACTGCTGAAATTTGGCCTGCTTTATAAAAAAAAAAAATGTAAGGCATTAGTTTTAACTTTTTATCTAGTTGCTTTATTGCCCATTATCTTTAATGGAGTATGAGATTGCATGTAACTGATGCTGCATGCCTCTTAACATCATGCTGTCTTCTGCCCTCAATCACAAATCAGTATCTGCTCCACATGTATTAGTCTTGATAAGTTTAGATATAGCTCGCCTTATTCATCCCAATGCAATTATAGTAATAGCATTAATGCTTAGTCATTTCCAATATTGGCCAAATTTATTCGTATAATCCCTAAACATCTGTTAATACTGGTTTGCTTTGGCTATCTTCTTGGAAGAGGCTCCTCTCAAAATTAAACTCAAAGATTTATGAATTTTGTTTACCGGTCCAAGGAGTTTTCATTCTACATACTGTTTGTCTGTTTTAAAAGATATTTCATCGATTATTCCCGCTAGACTCAATATAATAACAACTGCTTGGAGGTTTATTGGAAAGGGCTGTTTAATAAGCTTGAGTAGCCTACATTTCTCTGTCTGAAAACTGTATGAGTATATCAACCCTTGGTTATACAGCTGTGTTTATTACCTGCATGTACAACGCCAGGTACTGATTCAACATTTATAAGATCTGATTCTCACCTGTTCTTAGATAATTAAAAATGTTTCATTAATTTTAACAAAATTATAAACATTTTTCGGAAGTCCAATAACGTTTTGTCAGGCCTGAACATAGAAATAATAATGAATTGGTTACATAATTCACTCATAATTATATGGTACATAATTCACTCATAATTATATGGTACATGATTCACTCATAATTATATGGTACCTAATTCACTCATAATTATATGGTACATAATTCACTCATAATTATATGGTACATTATTCATTAATAATTATAGGGTACATTATTCACTCATAATTATGGGGTAATTTTATGATTGACCCCTTTATTCTTACAATTTATTGAAGGACACAATATATCTATCTTTAGAATAATGTAGCTGCTAAATGACCCTCTTAAACCCACAACCTAAGGGTAACAGAATACACGGACCTGAATGTGTGAAATTTTGCTTTCCTGCATGAGATTGTCTTGTTACTGGCCAATTTTTGTTACCACTCCCTGTCATTTAAGCACTGACTACATCTCTTCTTGTGCTGCCTCTAACTTTGCTCATACTAGTGCAATACAAATTACCTTTAGTTCATTGTAAAACCATAATTAAACAAACCAATTAAATGTGGTTGAGTTAAGGGATTTGATTGATTTGTTTTCAGATATTTGTGTTGGTTAACTGATTTTGACAATGATTCAGTTGTGTTGGAACATGCATGCATATTATTGTAAATATATATATGTATTTTATCTTATGTACATTGGTTCTTCCACCGCTAAAGGGTCTTGTGCAGTAAGTTCTGATCAATAGGCTGGCGATTCACACCACAGTGTAATCAATGAATCAGTCATTCCAGACTCCAGAGTGCTTCTGGTTTCCCTGATGCTCTCATAAATAAGGGCTGACATGACGTGGGTGTGTTTGTGTGATGTCTTTTTATTGTCTCAAGATTGCCGGTATCCAATTGTGGCTTAATGGTTATCAAGTTCGCTTTCTTAGCCTACCATTCACAGGATTGAGCCGTCTGACAACCCTAAGGTATAAAGGTTGTCTTTACAAGGCTAGCTCTCGGTTTTCCACCGTAATAAGGCAAGGAACAGTGTGAAGTGGATAATCTATTGTCATATAAGTGAAAAACCCTTGATTATGACATTAAATCCCAATCCAACAAACAATCTTGTCAAACTTTGTTATTCTGATTTTTCCTTCAGCTATTCACCAATTGGACAACCTTCAGGCAAGAAGTTCGAACTTCTTGCCAAGTGCGCTTCATGCTAACTGTGTGTCTTAATCAGTTCATAGTATTTCTATATTTGTTGAAAACATAAATACACAGCTGACCGGGACAATGATTAAATAAATGTGGAATATAAAAATTGTTAAAAGATTCATACAGCAGCATAGCTGAAATATTGGTGAATGTGGTGTACAACACTAATCATTATCAACCAGACGAGCTCTGTGAAGTATAACCAACAACCTGGATATAACACGTACCACACACAGGAGTATATCAGACACAAAATATTGCTGAATGTGATGTGCAACACTAATCAACCAGACAAGCTTTGTGAAGTATGATGTTTTACCAACAACCTAAATATAACAGGCACCACACACAGGAGTATATCAGACACAACATATTGGTGAATGTGGTGTACAACACTAATCAACCAGACAAGCTCTGTGAGGCATAACCAACAATCTGAATAT
>JARFOD010005301.1:0-11653 GCA_031763545.1 Mopalia muscosa | reverse complement strand
CGCCTCTTACGATCGACCGAGGAAGCCGAGGGAGTATTCTGCAGGGCCATGGCCCACCCGCTCCCTCACGGGGCGATGCAAGAATGAAGATTACAACACAAACCAATCTGATATGATGTTCTTGTGTAGTCTCTGTGTGTATCCAGTAATGGAGGGCTATTCACCCCCTCCCATTCTACTGGTAGGCCATCATTAAAGTGAATAGTAAACTTTATTTGGACTCTTAAGCTTACACAGCGCATCGAGCAAAATTTACAGTACAATATTGTGACATGATGATGATGGCGGACACGGTGACAAGATTTACATATAGAGGCAAATAACAAACATAGAAGTTGAGTATTACCGTTATACTAAATAGCAGTACAGAAAAACTGTAGTTGAGGAGAGAAAGACTTCTACTTTCGAAAGACAAATATAAGATGCGTCCTAGCTTTCTTAATTGGTTGACATTTTCGGCAGCAAGTAGCTGAACTTGGGTTTGAATAATAATATTTTTTGATGTACAATTTTCTAAGGTCATCATAAAGAGGACATTCCAATATAAAATCATGTAAGTTGAATAACCTCAAATATTGTGAAAAGACCGACAAGGACACAAGCATGTCACATTCATGGTAATATGAAAAGGGTCATGACGTAACAATTTATATAATGTTTCGTTTTCTTACCCAGGTATTCGTGCAAGCGCAAACCAAGTGGTTGGTATAAATCAGTGGCACTGAAAATGTTTAAGGTCCACCATTGTCCATATTAACACCTTCGCGATGCGTTTATTTGTTTGATTGGAGGTTTTAACTCCATACTGAATGCTAATTCCCTAACATGATGGTGTGCCAGTCTAGTGGCGAATGAAATCTACATGAACCCACAGGCAGCAAAGACAACACCGGACTCATAGACCTGGAAGCAACAGGGCAACAAACTTGTTGACGTACCCGAATCTAAAACATATCAGGATTTTAGAGTTTAGCAGGCTTGGAGTATTTTGATCGGCTGAGACACTAAACGTCAGCCTTAGAAGCTGTAAAAGCATCTGGCTTCTGTCGTGCGGAACGACCGTACGGTGCCGTCTAGACAAAAAATCTAATCAGAAATATATAAATGAATAATAGCTTTTAGATTTCAGTGGCGCAATCAGATTCCATAGGTCATGTTAAACTGTTCAGGCAAAACGCCAAGAAATCCACGTTGTATAACAGGTACTGTCAACGGGTATTTTCATTGATCGTTGTAAGACATTATGGCATAACTTCTTACAGTATATATACCCTGTTAAACCTAGATACGTTTTGCTAATGGCAAAGTCGTGTCGCATGCAGACAGCTTCTCGTAAATATTTAACAAAGCTATAAAGAGGTTTACTGTAAGACAAACATTGACAGTTCTGTTAATATTACCCCCAGCATTTTAACATTTCGCACTTATCGACTAACAGTGATTGTATTTTATCGTCTGTAAAGCAAGTTTTTGAATATAGAAATGGAATGGATGATACATTAGCAACATTTCAGTTTGTACGTGAATGAAATAAAGCAGAGAGTAAACATGATGTGTAACCGGGAGTAACTACCTCTTCCGCAAAGAAGCAAAGCAGTTCAGGCACAATGATTTAAGTGCCTCTTCCTGGGTCAGTAGCAACTCCCTTGTCACCACTGTCAAATCACCCAGACAAGACAGGATAACTACCTCGACAACAGTGGCAAACCACCAAGAAAAGACAGGTCAACTCCCTCGTCACCATGCACTTGCAAATCACCAGGACAAGACAGGACAACCATATGACAACAGATCAGGATATCAGCTTCATGTTGCCTCGTAGCTCTGTGAGCACCAGGGCAAGACGATCTCCACTCTCTCCCCCTCCCGCCACCACCCCTCTGCTGTCTCCTAGAATCCGAAAACAGAATCCCGTCTAGACAAGTGAATCATATCCATCTTATTGCTTCTGACAAGTAGTTAAACCTCGATTTGACAAATATTGTCGAATCCCTTGAGATTTCAAATCACTTTGCTTTCTGTCTTATCAAATTTCAGTTATCATTACATTTACAAATTTGGCAATTCCACAAGCAGTGTGGATAACATATTTCATCACGATCTCTCGGATAAAATTGCTTTTAGACTCTTGTCAATATAAGATTTCGCAATATCTCCTATCAAGTGTAGACACAACTTACAGTTCTATTACCCAAGTACACTTTGTTCCACAACTGGTGTTGTTTCAGATCGTTTATTAGATTTTAGAAATGATTGGCTTAGGTAAGAATGAAATATTATGCTGCAATATATGCCATTTTAAAGGAGAATATATTCCTCACTATTATTCGTGTGGTTAAGGATCCAAATATAGTAAAAACTTGTTGGATACTAGTATCTCTAAACTCATGTGTATTCGCCATTTCTCAATTCAGAAGTGACTTTATGAATTCAGTAAAATCATCAGAAACACGGGTTTCCATGACCTGTGCTACAGCCGTTTAACTAACACTGCTAATCTTTCAACAACAAAAACAGCACCCGAGTACCCCCTTCTACGTAATAAACCTACAACCCCGTCAATTGACTACTTCACCGCTTCAATCGCTCTACTACAGCCAGTCTATTTCGGCACTCCTACACTCTATACCCCTGTACATTAACAACTCGAATACAAACACTGAACTACACCCTGTCTGTCTCTCAGCGGCAACAACTGTACAGTCAACAGCTACTTTATAGGAACCTCAGTGTCTCTGTATTACAATCCCAGAACCACAACACCCCGGCTAAAACTGCGTTCAATGTATAACTAAAACTCAGCAACTTTATTACACTGGTAGTGTACTATAACTGCTTGTACTCAGTTGTTAGTACAGGTATATGTGACGCTACTATCGTTAAGGGAAATTTGTCGATCCTCTCACACCCATTGGGTAGGCTAGGAGCGGTTTGTTTTAAAGATGCCGTATAATTATAACTTGTAACGTTTATCCTCGAGCGACTGTCATTAAAACATCTCAAGCAATTTATATTTGAACAGAAATAAATATCTGGGTGATAATTACTATTTCTGATGTGAAATGGAATCGAGTTACAGAGTAACTTAACCGCTCATCACCATTAACTAACCCGCACACCCCCGAGGACACGCCCCGGGAAGAAGGGAGCTGTTACAAATAATCCCATATTACACAGAATTAAAACAGGACGTTGCTTTTCTTAATACAAAATATGCGGTTTATATCAATAACAAAATGGAAGAATGGAAGTGTACTTGAAAGAAGCATAATCATCAGAGTACGATCTTATTCAAACGTTATGTTGTACAGTTACTTATTAAAAGCATGTGTTGTTCACGCTATAATAGTACAGTTATTTATTAAAAGCATGTGTTGTTCACGCTATAATAGTAAGTGTCGATTTGTATGCTATATAGTATTAATTGACTTAGCTCTTCTAGCAATGCACTCAAGGTAATTCACTTTTGAAGTTTCAGGACGGTTTGATTTTAAACTGAGAGCATTACGAATGGGTGTTTGGCCTCTGAGTCCCTATATATTGATATAGGTGTTCCACAGGCTAGATACTGTACTTTATCAGCTTTCGTTGTCTTCCTGACTTGATTCATTTCTTGAAATGTTCCAGATGGTCACAGACACGCTATCCCGACAGTTATTTCTCTATAAAAGTTGTGATTTACAACAGACGGAAATAGTTACCATTGTCCAGTACAAAATAATAACACTTTATTCTCCCATCAGTAGAAGACATTGGTGGCTTGGGGTTACCTTGAAAAGCTCACTCACGAAAAATCTCGTCTCTATCAAATTAAAGATCCACAAAATCGAGCGATTTGGGATTGTACATGTACATGCCACGCAAACCATGTAGTTTGTACCTTTATCTACAGTACATTTATCGCTATGAATGAAATCACTGACAACATTGCTGGCGTTGCTGTAATAAAGTATGTTAAACGAATCATTCAGTAACATTATAATTGTATAATTTTATGAAGGATTTTAAATAAAATATTTCACAGCTGAAATAATTTTTTAAAAAACTTATCGATGGCTTAAAACCCTATTCGTCTATGTCCAAAAAATCAGATTTGGAGTAAAAAACAAATGGAAAACGTTAATCGTTATGTCTGTATTGGTTACAAATCACTACCCCACGTCATGTACTATTTTCAAATGTACTGTTTACTTTAACGATTCGTTTATTTTGAATAGGAAACGAGAGAAAATTCTGCTAGCCTCCTCGGGAATTTGAACCCGGGATTAATCTATATTTCTAAAAAATGCAATTACAATGACACAGGTATGTAGATTACTTAAAATCGACGAATATTTTATGTTCTAGACAACTCCCAGAGACAAGCTTCATATTAAACCTTAATTTTGATTTGTGTTTTTGGGTAACCTACAGACATCTGGATAGAAGGTAATAACCATTAATATGGTGTATAAAGTATTTTTTAACTATGTAACCAACGAGAAATTCGTTATAGGTTAAGAATATATCAACCCAAAAATTGATGTGAAGATATATATGTACATCATATTTAATGTTTGGCTCTTATGTCGGAAGTTTTTCAGGTCATAGATTTAACATGTCATCGAGAGTACATCTACAAAATGAGACCGCGTCATTTAATTTGTCGTTACTTATTTATGGAAGTGTGCATGTGTATACATATCGTTACTAGCCTGGTTTCTAGATGAGAGGTTGACCGTTATGTGTTGAAATCTCGACATAATGAAGATCCCCATTTATTGTGTGAACTTTGAACCAGAGAACATTTGACGACATTAGACGGTTATGCGCTGGTTTATTTAAGCAGTGAAAATCTCGGGCTCTGATATTTATATGAGGTGCTGAGCAGTTCCTTGGGTCGCGGAATCGTGTTCATATTATCATCCATATGAAGCACTTATTTCTGATCCTTAGCGCTTCCTTAAGGTCGATACAGCCGCTGTCTTTCCTCTGAGACTGGAATTCGGTAGGCCATCGATTCAAAGTGACTGTTTTTTGCCACGGTAGTTTATTAACACGATTTACTCTCAGCCTCGTTTCTTGTGGTCTCCTTGTTGAGTTTGATACTGCTCGTCAGGGGACGGATTGCGTGTACGAGTATCTCTAGATCGGTTTAATTGCACAAAACCTAAAACATAGAGCCTCAAACTGCGCTGGAGGGAAAGCAACATATGTGAACGCTCGGCACAAGACAGAGTGTGTGTGCAATGATAACACATGCTTGTCCATCAAGCTGATTAGCTACCCGTGGTGATCTCAGTCACAACTCCCTGTTTGTCAGTGAACACAAATTGCTTTTGTAGAAACCACGAACCGGCCTGTTTTTCGTCAGAGAACAGATTCCGTCTTTTCTCCTTCCTTTCCTACAACGGTCTGAACAAATGTATGGCACAAACTACTAAATGTTTACATAACAAATATAAATTCTTTGACAAAAAAGAGAATCGTTCCATCCCATCATGATCGGGAAGAGTAAAATAATTCAATAACACTCATATGTTTCATATTATTTTCCAAACAGAAACATATAATAAACAAAAATTCTCAAAACCACATATTTATAATGTTGACGGCCACTGTGGATGGGATCAGACTCGAAATCTTGGATGGTATAAATCACTTAACGGATGAATCCAATACAACATTTACCTTGGGCTATGTGGCTTTAAGGATAAAACACAATCGATTTTCGAAATCCGCCGATTAAATCTTCGATGAATAATAGATACGAGAATCTACATCCGTGTTGCTTGGAGTGAACATTATAGATAACACTAGAAATCACGAATCAGGATTTTTTTTCGAAACTTACGATTTTTACAATGTTTTCCTGTGTGATATTTCTGGTTCTCCCCTTAATTCGTGTACCATATGTGTTTTAAGATACATCAGGCCCCGAGAGTGAATTCCCGGTTAATGAGTGTCCGGACTGAATATACAGTAGTGAATGTACGCTTGGTGATTGATACTAATGTATGAAAAACAGGATATCAAATGCTCGGATAGAGAATGGCCGTATGGTGAAGATTCGGCTACAAAATACTCTAGTGGTGAATGTCTGATGAATGTGCCGTTAGTGAATACTCAGGGTAGAGTATATCTGGGTGGTTTATACTCGGTTAGGAAATGCTCGGGTGAATGTTCAATTAATGTGCCAGAAAAAACTGTACGGGTAGAGAATGTGGAAGCGGTTCGGGAAGTGGTTTTACCCTGTAAGGAAGGTCCAGGTAGGGGAATGCCGGAATCGTGAATGTGTAAGTAGTGAATAGCCGATTAATGTCCGTTTAGTGGATATCAGGATAGAGAATATCCAGGTTGTGAATACCCGGGTAGAGAATGAGCAGTTACTCAATAGTCTGGTAGAGAATGACCGGGTGGTCACTATCAAGTCAGTGAATTCCCTTGTGGCGAATATATCAGGTTAGTGAATATCCGGGTAGAGAATGTCCGGTTAGTGAATACGCGGGTAATGAATGTCCTTCCACATTTTGTTTGGGTAGAGATATAAGGTGGTTTAAGGTTAATTTTAGGGTAAGGTTAAGTACTAACCCTAACCTAGAATGTGCCTTATGAGTTTTACATGACGGATATACCCATATCACCTTACATGACGGATATACCCATATCACCTTACATGACGGATATACCCATATCACCTTACATGACGGATATACCTATATCACCTTACATGGCGGATATACCTATATAACCTTACATGACGGATATACCCATATCACCTTACATGACGGATATACCTATATCACCTTACATGACGGATATACTTATATCACTTTACATGACGGATATACCTATATCACCTTATGCACCGGATTCATTGATACTGTATATACATCACGTGACTGCGCCAGTTAAAGTCTGAGGACTGGTTATACCTGCATTGGATTGTAAACGCCATTTGACAGTTTAGTTGAATTTCAAATCGGAGGAAGCTAATAGCAGATTTAACCTGTTATCTATAAACACTTTTATGTTGATTGATGAGCTACTGTCCTTGTTCGGTCTGGTGTGCTTTATTTGCCTGTCAGCTGGCCACCTCTTAGCGCGTATTATCTCCTGAAATCAGCGGTTTACATCACCTCGGCTTTAATGGCCTCGGTGTATCCTTATCACCACACATTTACTTCACTGGGGCGTGTGGTTTGTTTATAGACACAACACCCCTTTATTAGGTTTTGTTTAGCGTCAGCTTATATTCATTCAATATGCATTGAATGAGAGTTTGCTCGTCAGTTTAAAGTCAGTTGGAATATTTATCTGAACTCGCCCTCCATGACAAGAGGTCCTATTGGTGGATTTGTTGGTGTTTAGCGCCAATTTTCACTTACTTCTGTTCTAAGTCAAAACCCGGACAGAATTTTGAACTCGTACAAATAAATCTATCTCCAGCTTATATTAAACGTATTTGAGATAGTGGGTGGATACGCGGCCCATCTATAGTTCCACCCGGTCCCATGATATTAACGACATTAGATAGAAGTCACACGCAATCGTCCATGTAGCCTGGGCCAGTCTAATGGCAATAACGCGAGTAACTAAATCTATCGGGCTTCGCTAGAAATATATGCGTGTGGTGGCCTTTGTGCTCTGATATTCTAACCATGAAGAACGTGGGCAGGTGTTTGTATGACCTGTGCAGCGGGGCATACTCAACCATTGCATATAGTTCCGTCTGTATCAAAAAATATCATTTGTCAAAATTGCAGTTTGCCACGTTAAGTGACCAACGCCAATTTATACTTCAATTCAATTCATCTTTATTTGCTCTGGTCACATCTTGTGATATAGAGAAACTAGAAATACCAGCATGTTGTTACATAACAGTTTCTCACATAGTAAGTTACATTACAAATGTCGAGAACAATAATCATGGGAATAATATAACGTTTCATTTTTTGAAAGACTTTCAAAAGATTTATGGATTTGACGTGAAAAGAGTGATTGTTATCCCTGTAACATTTTTGTGAATACAATCATAAAAATCATGGTAGGTGATAGATATCACTTCAATAATTACCATATCCACATTGGGATAACTACTGTTACATGTATACAAAAATCATATACCTGCTCGATAAAGGCATGGTTTGTGCCGCGGGGGCCAGGGGGAGTCACTCTGAAAAAAATAATTAGGTCGTGTGATTTGGGACTTTTCAGTCATTTCCTGTCTTTAATAGGCAGGGCCGCATAACTGTCTGTCTGAAAACGAACTGTCAGACAGGAATAAAATATTTATGAGTATTAAGATTATAAGTGGCTTATAGAGGCTTTTGATAGCAGATTTAAAAGGTACGCCGATTCTCGCACTCGTCGACAAAAGTGCTTTGTTTTGTTAGCGGTTATAACAATAATATTTGTATATAATAGCCCCTGATGAATGGGAGTCTCTGACGTTACGGTTAGAACGTCAGATAGACTAGAAAAGAGAAGTTTGCTTCCTTTAGAGATCATGCTTTAACCATGACAACCCACGTATTAGACTGTTATTCGAAAATGACATTAACAAAATGATGGGTGGGTGGGTTTGTGGGTGGTTTGATTGATTGATTGATTGATAGGTTGGCATATTGATTGATTTGCTTATCTATAGATTTGCTTATTTATTGATTGATTGAAATTATTATTTATTGATTGATTGATTGATTTACTTATTAATTGATTTATTTATTAATTGATTGGAGTTAAAGGCTGTGCTTAAATAAGGTATTTCAGTAATTTTGAAGTACTAACATTACTGGACACCCGAAAAAAAAAAAACGTCTTAAGCAGACTGCGGTGTTAATATTCGAAAAGGGAAGTTACTCTGTGGAATGAGAGCCTGCTTGTATCTTAGTGTTCACAAAGTATGTGATACATACCATTAACTAATATAATAACCCCCTAAGAATATTATCTGTACAATAGATTTGATTTATCGTTTAGATTATTCATAATCATTTTCATAATAAATACATAAATTAGAACATTATGGCCAATTCCAATTTGATGTCGAGTTAGGTCACTCTGAAATGGAACGGATATTAAATTTTCCTGTGCGTGGAAATACACAATTGTGACAAATTGTATTTTTTTCATATTAAAAGTAATGCAAATGAAGGGTATTTCACTTATGACTCATGATGGTTGGGTGTTCAACAATAATTGACACTAGCACAACCAAGATGTGAAGCGTTTGCATAATGCTGAAAAGTTAATTTTCCTACATTGCTTAGTTAAGACAGCATTGCTACTCTTCAAACAAACCTTGCCTTAGCCAAAGGCATTAGCATATTTTTCCTTAATTGTTTCGTCTGTTTTGACTGTATGAAGTTAGGTATATATGTTTATTACCGTGTTTCAAATCAATGTAAAAAAAGTAATAAATTAATAATGAATAAATTTGTAAATATATAAAACCAGAAGTCCAATGGACTTCTGATAAAATACATTTCTCTGAAAGTTATTCCCTATATGAGAGCTGACATGGTCATCAGTAATATTCGAGTTTTATCAATAATGATTTTTTTAAGTCTTCTAATTGTGAACAAAAATTCACAACGTGTGGTCTATTTACCTTTAGCAATCTGTGGATTGTATTTAACATTTGGAGAAAGTGGGTGTTATCTTTTCAGACGAAATAAAGAAGACCTAGCTGTGTAGAAAGAGGTCATGCTGAGAAACTAATCAAGTCGATGGAAGGAGCGGGGGAGGCGGTTAGGGGGGGGGGGGATATGCGGTTATTACATAGACACACCGCCCAGACCGTATCACCTCTTCAGGCCAGTCATATGTTGCGATAGCCTATTCAAGTAATACAGTTTTTTGGGACGCCTGCTTTTAAACCGAGCAATCTGACAATCTGCACGCAAAGCAGTCCCCTAACGGCGTGTCACGTCTCCAGTCAAGGGAATTTCAACACCAGCGCTGACAGCTAATCGTGTTAATAAACTACCAGGAAAAAAGGATATAATGATTGATGCTCTACTATAACATCCGGCAGGAATCGTCTAAGAGAAAACATGGCGACCGTATCGATCGAAAAGAGCAGTACAGATTTTAAATTAGCGATGAATATGTATGGTAAAATAAACACGACGCAGTCACCCGAAGTTCTGCTGAGAGGAGATGTCGATAACAGTAAGGATCACTGAGAAAATTTACCGTGAGACATCCCTCTTTAAAGTCAATTGTCATCTAGTCAATACGCAATCATCGACTCCCCGTTAAACCACCCCGATTTTACAGTCAGCCAATCAATGAATATGCCGACCCGCTCTCATTTTATATGAATAAATGAATATAGGATTGAAGGAATGAACACATGTGAAAACGAACAAATGTAAATATCGACTTGTCAGACGGTTTTTAATTTGATGCATTCCTTTAATTGTCCTTGGATTGATGATCGAGTCCACAAATTTGTCTACGGTCAAAAGGAGGTAAATATGTTGTGAGAAATGGCTGCGTTTTTCATGCTAAACGCTTTAAGCTCAAAACCACTACAGGCAACTCTTCTTTCAATATATACACTTTTAGAGCATACAGTGAGATAAACATTTTATTTAAAATGTGGAACATAGCAAAAACTCTTCAAAGAAATAGGACTATTTCGTTTTTGAACCGCTACGAATAAATACACATTGTCCATCTATTGTTCGAGGAATCACTATAATGTATATGGAAACAGATAGGGAAGGGGAAGGGGTGACTGAAACATCGAATTACTTATAATTTATTTTCTTGTTAGCTGCAAATAAACTATTGCCACATCTCACAAACGATTATATGTTTGTTGCAAATCAAAGTTCGACGGGTGGATAGCGGGAGTTTTCTGTTGCTCTCGAAGTTAACGTGGAACAGTAAGCCGGTCTGTTTGTGAGATCTTTGCAGTGTGTCCTATACTTGTCTTCTAACTGTCCCGTCTGGCATGTCTTTTATTTTTGCCAGTGGCGTCACTGGTGGTTTTCTGAATCCAATGAGCTAGCTGACACGCCGTCAGGTGAGAGAAATAACCTGAAGTACTTTAAGTCTTTTGTCTGACTTAAGACGACTTATACCTGATATATCTTAGTACTTTCCCTCGGTAATGACCGGCACGCCTGTAAAACATGAGTCCTAACTTTACGGGAAGCTCTCGAAGTAAAAAGCTTGTAT
This sequence comes from Mopalia muscosa, assembly GCA_031763545.1. NCBI lineage: Eukaryota > Metazoa > Mollusca > Polyplacophora > Chitonida > Mopaliidae > Mopalia > Mopalia muscosa. The sequence continues at coordinate 481 of JARFOD010005301.1, read as the reverse complement.
GTTGCTGGAGTGCAAAGGGAAAGCAAAATAAGTAACGAACAGTTTTCCTTAATTTTCTACATACAATTCAATAATTTACAATAGAAACATGAATTTTGATCATGTACCACAATTTACCCACAGCATATGGCTACTAAATGTCAACTTAAAAGCTAAGAAATGTTTTATTCGAAACGTTGTCAATTTATATTTAAGGCAATTCATTTTCAATATTGTTCAATTGCGGAGAACTGTCAAATATACTTGTCAATGGAACAAATAATATAAAACAAAAAAAAACTTCAACGGTCAAATTGTTTTTATACTAGCTGCCATGACCACGTTCAGTACAAATGGTCTCGCGAGCAAGTTTTGTGTGACGAATACGTCATAGATGAGCTTGCCTTTTTTACTAGATATGATAAATAGAGATTATATGTACAGTGCGTGATACGTGACGATATATCAGCTCGAGTTGTCTCAGGTCGGACTGCAGTATCAA
>JARFOD010005290.1:814-11654 GCA_031763545.1 Mopalia muscosa | reverse complement strand
GGGGGGGGGGGGGCACATCTGCCTCTGACAAATAAATTTATTGAATTAAATTCCGAATGAAGTGAACACACATTAGGTCACCTTAAGTCTTGGTCAGAATCAAGTATTGCATCAAGTTAAACCAGTAGTATAGGAGTATGGTCACAGTACAATGGATGCTGGCAAAACATTTGTCGAGCTTGTCTGAGGTTGATTAATGGATCGTTTTGTAGTGTCAGTGACTGTCTAACAATATAATTTTGAACATAATATTGTCTGGCGTTTTATCGCATTATGCTACATACTCTTCTAGGCAAACCAGATTAATGGCATTACCGGACGTTATTTGCAGAGTTTAAGGTTATCTTAACGTCAACATTTGATTGGCTGAAAGTACCCCCATCAAATGCATGGCGGATTTAAGTTTGCGCCATACTTGCTTAGTGATTATTCGCCTTAAATATTAACTAAACAACGGGTGATGCCCTTTCTCTTCTCTTTAAGCACATCTAGTATGCATCACGAACGTCAGTTAACAAATGAAATTTACACAAGTTGACAAATAATTAATTCGGAACAATACCAGACATCTCATGGGTAAAATATTCATTGGGTCTAGGAGATGAAAATGCTTATAATCATACAACAGCAGAACACAACATTACATGGACATGACCTTCACTATATACCGCCAGGGGTCACGAGTTATTTGTTAGCTACGAGGAAAACTAATCCTTGTTCTATGTACCACATACAAGTTTGGTCCTCCTGTTAATCATAGCTTTTCACCAGTGAGTCACACGATGTGGCTCTTACAATCGCGGAAGTGCTTATTACGTGATTTCGTCTCCAGCGTACACAAGGAAAAGTGTGAAATGTAAAATACGTCGCCATAAAAGCAAAATACCTTTGACTGCCTAGTTATACCCGAACAATCAACCAAACAAACGTAAAACAACCAATATATATAAACACGTACTTCTGACGAGATGTCATACTGTGCAATACGAGTATGCATAGACATGAATTTAACGATACGAAATGAAAGCTCGAAAAATATAAACACACAGCACTTCGTGATAATGCAATAATACAGTTGTTCAAGAAAACTGGTCTTACACTTAATTAACACAACGACGCATTTCTAGAGAAAATTTGGAGAGAATTCGACCCTCTCACAGGAATACTTAAAGCGGTCTTCCATTAGCACCTCGTTGAGATCATCGGATTACTGATCTGGCCGGCCGTTATCATCCAAATGAGATCGACTCCTTACTACTGGATTGCAACAACTAAAAAGTGGCATATATAACCGTCCAATGGGAAAATATCCCATTTATAAATCAATCCCATACGGAACTAAGAAAAGCTATTAAAACCTGCCCGCACACAACTATATTCTACTAATTGACGGTTGGCTCTGTCTACAGAGAATATTTGTACATTATTTCACACATAACGCAGGCATTGCACAAAGCTGAAGGTCAATTGGAGGCTTTTTTAAAAACATGAATTATCAGTATCAAAAATTTTAAGTATGTACCGAAAACATAAGTTCACTATTCCATTTACAGTTGACAAATTCTTAATTAATGACAATAGGCTTTATACAGATAAAATTAACATGTGAATAAGACAAGGATAATACAATAGACCGACGAATCATCGACTAACACATGCTTTCATGCCATTCTTAAGGTTTTCTGGACGGCTCGGTCGATTTTTAGTACACCAGTTGTATTTAACACAACACACTTATATGGATCGGAACTAAGAAAAGCTATTAAAACTTGCTTGCACACAACTGTATTCTACTAATTGACTTTTGGCTCTGTCTACAGAGAATATTTGTACATTAGTTCACACATAGCGCAGGCATTGCACAAAGCTCACGGTCAATTGGAGGCTTTTTTAAAACATTAATTATTAGTATCAAAAATATTAAGTATGTATATACCGAAAACATAAGTTCACTATTCCATTTACAGTCGACAAATTCTTAATTAATGACAACAGGCTTTATACAGATAAAATTAACATGTGAGTTAGACAAGGATAATACAACAGACCGACGAATCATCGACTAACACATGATTTCATGCCCTTCTTAAGGGTTTCTGGACGGCTCGGTCGATTTTTAGTACACCAATTGTATTTAACAAAACACACTTATATGGATTTCAACTTCTATGTTTAATATCGGGCAACGTTTCAGCGCAGATACTAGTACCTTTCTCAAGCTTGCCCGATATTAAACATAGAAGTAGAATCCATATAATTGTGTTATGTTACTGCTACTGCTTCTAAATGCCACTTAATGCCACTTAAAAACAAGCAATTGTATTTAATCTCTTAAGAAGAAGAATATAAATCTGTACCATAAATATGTATATATTTGTAAAACAAACAAAAAATACTGTAGATAACATATATGTATCAGCGGTGAAAATCGAAATATCATTTCTAAAACTATTGCAAAATTAGTAAATGTCAACAGAAAAAATAGATTGCCTTTGTGACGGTTTATTTTACTCGAAGTGCGATAAAGGTCAGCCCTATAAACAATTTGACCGAGTTGAACAGTCCTGTTTAAAAATGAACTGCCAGAAATAGTCAATTGAAGTTTTGCGAATTGAATATATTATTGTTCCAAAACTAAATTCTAGACTGCAATTTAACGGTTTGTAATTAGAATTCGAGCTTTTTTTCCCCTGTCATATAGTTTAAATACCTAAATTTTAATCTAAGCGTCTTGACCAGGTTCGCCCTTCTTGATTTGTTTTAATCAACTTGAACATAAGTTGTGACATATTTAATAGAAAATCTGTTCACAGCATTATTTTTTTATTTATTATTTTTTAGTTACCTCAATTGTTTGGTTTGTATCAAGTAAAAACACAATTGAAATCGATTTTGCTGAGTACGATGTTAAACCTTAATCAAAAAACAAAAATACAAATTGCATTAAGTGTTAGACTATGAATACGTTTAATGGACACGGATTGTAAGAAAACGATTGCGATCAGCGTCAGAAGCTGCTTAAGTCATTTTCCTTCTAGCATTCAAAGATGCTGCATGCAGTCCTCCACGACCTTTTCGGTTTGGTGATATCATTTTTTGTTGATGTTTTACTCCTGTCAAAATGTGGGCGCTAATCATAATTATACTAATGAAATAAAATTTGTTCCAAAGGTCAGTTTCCTGTATATTTGTCTGACATTTACTATAGGGTTTGACATTATCCCATATATATTTTTCGCACGTAGTCTCTAATTTTACCTTCAGCAATATGTTAGCGACTGATTTTGTACATATTAAATGCATCGACTGTACATGGGAATTTATATCAGTATATGCGCTGTGTTGGAGTAACACTTGCTTACCTTGAAGAGGTTTTAATTTTTTTTTTAAATCAGGCTGATGCCCGTCCTGGATTCAAACCCAGAACCTTCACAGTGAGAAAACACGTCTCCAGCAGAAAATGCTTACCACACAAGGCCACTCAGCCAATCAGCATGTGCTGCTTAAGATGTGAGGCTTCCTGTTCTCATCCCGGACGGGTCTTTGAACTAAGAAAGTGAAATACCAAAATAACGAAAAAAGGGTAAGCCTTGACTTTCTAATTAACACACAAAATTACTACATGGAGCATAGATGTATATCAGCATGTATACCGTTGAGGTATAAAGTAACCTTTGGTTTGGTATTTGAAATATGCGGTGTTGTGCTGTGCAGTGGATAAAAGTTATTAGCCCGGCTTTCAATTGTTTTGTCTTGGACGGTTGCCAGTGTCGTCGAGGATGGTTTCCTTGAACTGTTGGGCTGGCACGACGTCACTTGAGTGAAATAACTTGAAGCACCTCAATCAAAAACAAATATATATATAAATCGCCACTCTATAGAACATACCTTGTAATCTCTTCGCTCAACTGAGTTGTACAAACAGTTATCTGTGTTTTGACTTGTATGTAAGAAAGTGCAAATGTTTGTCTCGCCGAGTTTGGCATTGCTCCAAATCTGTATCTCTAAGGAGTTTGGCATGAGCTGATGACCAGTTTGTCAGTTAAGGACATAACTCCTCTACTGGTACACCACAGTTAGACCTTTGTGAATGAGACCGAGTGGCCATGCTGCACAACGTTCATATGTATCAATTTACCATTGACATCTGGAAACGTAAATGGTTCATCATTATCAGGGTCAAATATTGTAATGTAAAACTAAGCAAAAACCAAAGAAATATGTGCCAAAGAAACTTGATGTGCAATATACCACAAAAAAGCTGTATGTAAATCTTGTGCCTAGAAGTCTAAAATAAATGTGCAGGGAAGTTATATTTTTCCTTCTTCCTAAAAAACGAATGATCATAAAAATCTGTACGCAAATTTCAAACCTGGTTTCGCATGTAGTCCCACAGATTAGGGACTAATATATTAACACCTCCCTGGTATAAGAGGAGGAAAGTTAGCGAGAAACCACACCAATCTTTGTTTACAGTCCAACTCTGTATCTCTTCATGTTTTTAAACTGCCATGTCTATAGCACAATGTCCCCATAAAGCACTCTGTTCTATTGATATACTAGTAATCAGTATGAGACAAACCCAACTAGCATGGCGCCAGTCATTCTATTTATTGGAGTCGTCGATAAACATTATGTATCCATATAATTCAATCTTTGGACCAATCAGTTTGTTCGAATCGTTTATCGCCATCCATTCAACAAGAAGGGACCACCAAAAGTACGTTTCTGCAATCAAGACCTCGTTCTGGTGTAACTGGGATTGAACTAAATGGTCGTAAGCCTCGTATAATGTGACCTTCCAGTTGATACCCGGTTGTTATTAGCTCCTTCCATCAACTGGATATCTGGCCTGATATTGACAGAGGCAAAATGTCAATGGCCCTCTTAAAGTGCTGTCGATGAGTACTCAGAAGTTCTGTTTAGTCAACATCGGCAACCAATTCTTGCTAAATTAGGAGCAGGCTTCCATCAAGAGAAATTGCTTACGACGGTGTGTCCGATTCATGTCATTACAGAATTTCTGTGCCACAACCTGGCATGGTTTAGACAGAAGGTCACAGGTACAGAACTTTAGGTTTGTTTGTTTGATTGGAGTTTAAAGTCGTACTGAAGGGTATTTCTTTTATATGATGACGGATTATCCACTTCACACTTTACCTAGCCTTATTATGGTGGAAAACGGAGAGGAAACCTCGTAAAAACCACCCCCGCGATTGCCGGAGCCACAACATGTGACTCGCTCATGTACCTGGTGGTCGACAGGCGGACTCAATCACATGAGGGGTACATCGAAACAGGTTAAGTTTAGGAAGCACACTGGCTATCACTGAGCCATGGCCGTTGGCCCCTTTACAGCTGTTAGGGCGAACACCCAGCACAGTTATGAGAGTAATGTTTGACAAACATTTCTGGCGAGATTGTCATCATGTTTCAAGATGAGACTGGTGTGTGTCAAGGAATTTGATTTTTTATATGGAAGATCATATATAACTACAGTTAACATCATTTTAAGCACAATATTTACACTTGTTAGATCCAAGTTAAACAATTTAGAATATTGACATGTTAAAATAATTAATAGTAGTGTATGTCTTCTTCGGATACATTTGTTTCAGTTTTTGATTTTTGCTGCCATGGGTGCTTCTGATTAAAACTCTCTATAAATTAAAAATATGGATGTATGAATAAATTGAAAATATGTTCACGCCACAGTTTACTGAAATACCGCTGAATGTGACGTAAAACTCCAATTCATCAATAAAGCATGAATATCGTCAGCTATTGCCACCAAATTTAAGATGTTACAATACAGTGTTCTGCCCAGATCACAATGCGAGGTCCACCAAAGGCGACTGCAGTTATGCTTACATATACGGTCTAAGGTTTATATTATGTCAGATTAACATTCATCGGCTCATGACCTGAAGCTCAGCGATGGTAAAATACAGATCGCAGTCCAATTGTACACCTGTGCTAAGCCAAGGTTTAATCTTCATATCAAATGAAATGAAGTACTCCGTGCTTTAGGGTAGGCCTATTTCACTAAAATGATTAGGTAAACAAAGATATTATCTAAATGTTAAACCGATATTGCTGTACTTTATTTTAAGTCACTTGTTTACCATTTGGTCTCTTGATGTAGAGTGATATGTAAATATTGTCTATCTTTGTAAATGATACGCTTACATGCTAGATGTCACTTTGAGGAAAAGGGACATGATGTTTGAGCATGACAAGCAATTATTTTGTTCTCGCAAACCATACAAATTTTAATTTTGTTCAATCGAGAATGTTGTGAAAATAGTTTTTCTCATCATTTTGTCAGTTATTAAGGAATGTATGTTTACAGTTGTTTTTATGTCTGTATCAACTACCCGATTTAACCATTATATTCCCAGTACGTCTTAAATGGTTATGCGCCTTCATGGGTTCATCGAATTCCATTTCAGGCAATTCCAACCCGAATATAATGACCTACATAGTGAATGACGAGACGATTAAAACTTTATACTCTTTGCTAGTCTCAGTTAGTCATGCGCCTTCAGCGGTTCATCGAATTCCATAACAGGCAATTCCAAACCGAATATGAGTACCCACATAGTGCATGACGAAACAATTAAAATTATCTATTCTTTTCAATTCTTAAATGGTTACACGCCTTCATGGGTTTATTGCATTCCATAACACGAAATTCTAAACCGAATATGAGTACCTATATAGTGTATGAGGAAACGATTACAATTATCTATTCTTTGCAAGTTTTATTTTGGTTACGCGCCTTCATCGTTTTATCGCATTCCGTAACAGGTAATTCCAAACCGAATATGGTTAAGCACATAGTGCACAATTCTTTTTGGAAAGTTTCAAAAGAATAAAAGCTGCGTTTACAGATGACAATGAAGCACTGTTATGCAGTATTTGTTTTCAATGGTATGCTAGTGTCGAAGAGTGTATCGTTAAAGTATTTTTTATCACAGCATTATAATCAAAAACGTCTATTAATAACTAAGCAGAGTTGAGATGGTTAAGGGCCTTGTTTTTAACGCATTCCAATCTCAGTAATTGTAAACCGAATATGGAAATACGCATATTGTATGCCGGGTAAACATTATTCTGAAAGTTTCAAAAGAAATAAAACCCTGTCATCCAAACGTGATCGTGAAGCGATTTTTCATAAAGCTCAAATGGCCAATCTGAAATATTTGCTGTTACTATTATTCTCTTACGGGTATGGTCAGGGAATGCGTGTCCGTCAGTCTAGATATGCGCTAAGGATACAATGCTCTTCAAATTTGTTGATTTTGGTACGAAGGATTCCAGGACCATTGCCTTGATTGATTGATCAATATTATATTCAGTTAAATGAAAACCGAATAAATGCGCATCCGCTTGGGACCAAACCCGGGATATAATATATATTGAGGCAGTATAATTATTTTGTACAGAAGTCAGTATTATGTAATTCGACCGTCTGAGTCTTCTCCATTAGGGATTTCAATATCGCATTGCGGTTAGCCTTGGCGAGCCGAAAGCGCTGTCTCGCGAATTTATAGAGAGTCCTATTGTCACGTTTCCAAAAGTCCAGGGTTTATTGCCTTTCACAGTAACTGGCGTAGACTGATCCACTTATGTCGACTGATGTTCAATACAAATCTTAAGTGACTTGTAGACTGTTCGACTTATAACCGTTGTTAAAAAATGGCCGGAGGTGTGAGTCCATGGTTAAATATAAACTGATTTCAATATTCCATTATTATAGCAGTATATCATGTTTAGATATTGATATTTCGAAATGGAAATATTGAAATGAAATATTCTGTTTACAAATTAAACGAGACTACATTCTCCAAAGGGTTGAATGGGCTAGTTTTCGACCAGTTAACTTGTGCTACAAAATAAGTATCATGTCATTAGCATAAGTGTCGAAAGACAACTCTGGTCGATGGCCATCGCTAAATGGAAATCGTGTCGGTCTACTAATACTGCTTCAATCATAGGTTCGAGTGATATCGCCATTAGGTCTCACGATGTGGGTCCGAATATCACAATTGTGATTACTTCTAGGGTTCGTCGTGGTTTTCTATCGTATTTGAGCACGCAACAGTGTGAAATCGAGAATTCGTTGTTATATAAGTGAACTACCATTGAGTTACAAAGTTTCTCTTCCCCAGTCAAACAAGGAACAATAAAATATATTTAATTTGTTTAACAGGTAAGCCATGTGACGTATTCTTAAATAAAATTCCACACTAGTAGATTTGGCGTTCTCAATCAAACAAACAAACAATAAATTCTACCTAATTTTGTAAACTGGTAAGCCAAGTGACATATTCTTAAATAAAGTTCCACTGCAGTAGATTCGGCTTTATCAGTATGCTACCTACATGTTGGATTAGAATATGGCGTGGTAAGCGTCCATTATTGATACGCGTTAAAGCGTGAGTACTCCATAGTTCTTCTTGTCATAGGCCCGTCTATCAATTTGCTAGCCAACAGTTGGGGATACCGTCTGATGTTTCATTGCTATGGACTGGGAGAGGCCAGATTAATCGGAACACGAGAGGTTATTTGCCAAGTTTCACGGTGGATAAACGAGAATATCTCAAACACAACTATTGCGGGAACCTATGGCACCATGACATGATTTACTGCAGACAAACACGAGACACTCTTACAAACAATGGTTCGTTCAGAGGATACTGTCCTCATCTCATTATTATGGTGGAAAACCGGGAAGAAACCTCGTAAAAAACAACCCCAGTCACAACGTGTGACTCATTCATACACCTGATGGTCGATGGACGGACTAGATCCCATGACCGGTACATCGGTGTAGGATAAGTAAATGTACACGCTACAACTAACCCTCGGCCGAGGGACCCACAACAACATTGGTTCTTTGATCAAATAAGACATGGAGAAATACCTCTCACAGTTGTTGTGAGTGTTCCATACAGAACTATTAAAGCCATGAAAAGAAAAAAAACCTTAAAGGGTTCCATTACAGTTACATTTTTCTAAGTGTATGAACAACAACACACTACCCACACCAATTGTTATGTGTTATGTGCGTGCTACTTGCTAACTGAACAGAGGACAGGTTTCGGTTTTGAAGTCGGTTCCTTCCTCTCATTCATCTACATTACTCTATTTTCTCATTTCAAGATGGGCCATTAAAGCTTCAACAAGTATTACACTCGATATGATTTTGTTTTTATGTAAGAGTATTACTCGGTGACAGAGACGGGCTGATTGACGAGTTCTAAGGGCCTATTTTCTATGTAAAACAAATCACTCTTGCTTGGTTACAATGTCTCAACAATTCCTAATCCGAGTGGCTTTGTGACAATTTACGCCACAGTTAAGTCTTTCTCACGTCTTTTCGGGTTACATCCTAAGTTGAATTTCTATACTAAATTTTTAAACACAGCAACAGTTATGAAGAACGTGTTTGAAAGCATTTCTGGCGTTCCTGTCAACAATATTCTTAAACAGATGTATAACATTAATTTTATTGTTATACTAATGTAATTATGTTGGAATAATGTAATTATTAGAATAATGTTGGAATAATGTAAATTATTTACATTTATACAGTTATAAATTCAAACTTTAAAACATTTTCGATGAGTCATATATACAGCGCCAAAATAGAACTATGGTTTCGGTCCACCCTGGGCGTTGTTACACAAATGGCGTGTGAATTTGCCTTTTACAGGAGTACTGAACTGGTCTATCGCTGTTACCCCCAGGGATTCCCCGTGAGACTGGTCATTCTTAGCTAATATGATTAACAGTAAAACCCCTTAAAACATTACAACCGAGACAGCGTCAAAGTCCCGTCTAATGGCAAAAGCAGCTCAGAGCCATTTCATATGAAGGTTTTAACATGTTTACCTGTCAAAACAAACCTCCACTGTCAAAATAAGCTCATTTCTCTCCTCTCAAAAGGGAATATTTACCATACATAATTCTAGAAGAAAAACAGACAGACGTCCTAATTCCATATACCTCTGCGATATTATCCAAAGCGGTAACTCAAATATCTCTACTGAAACGGCATCGACCGAGTTGCAAAGATCTTGACAACATATAAAGGCAACACGGTTTTCTAGCTCGGGGAATTGGTTTCATGATTGAAAAAAAGATTCCAAACTTGATTAAAATTCCGCGTTTTCGGAAACATTTTTTTATTAAGCCGAACTGTTTGTAAGCATTTGTACAAGCGTAAAACAACTCGATTCAACAGTACTGCAACACGTATTCAATATTTTGTCTTATAAGCCTTCTAGCAAAGCCTTGTTCTGTGTGCAACTATCTTTATTTTTTAAACATGTGGGGTTTTTTTTTAGAAGGTGTTAATTAAGATAGACTGTGTTCAAGGTGTCGCAAGTGATGATTCTAGAGCGCGTTGGCCTTGAAGAAGCAGTCAAGTCAACATTTGGGCTTGTTTTTTTCTCAACAACTTAAACTCTATAACAAAGTCTACATTGCCGTTTCGCTCTGAATTTTCACAGAATCGCCATTTTGAACTTTTGTTTTGTAGTTTCATAATGTTGCTGTTTTGTAGTTTTTTTGCTTGTAATGTCAAACAGAGCAAAGGTTCCGGATCAACAGCGCGGTTGTTTTATCTATTCGGCACCTTGTAGACAAAACTTCGAATTGGATCTCATACTTTTGTAGCGTGCTTGAAAGTTGAGATCACCAAAGTAAACCCTTCAAATGAAGCAAAGATATCAGATACACATCTACGTTTTACCTATTCAACACCGGAAGACCAAAATGCGAATTGGATCCCGTACTATTGTCCTGTACTCGAAAGTCGAAATCACGAAAG
>JARFOD010005279.1:0-11654 GCA_031763545.1 Mopalia muscosa | reverse complement strand
GGATTGGCCACCCTGATCCAATCCTTATTGTAAAGGGAAATGATGAATAAACTTTTATCAAAGAGAAAAAAAAAAAAAAATGTCTGAGCACTCAAACCTGGTTGATGGATTGACTGACTATTTGATCAACTAACTGACTGATCGGTGGACTAACTGGCTGGTCAATTGATCAATCGATTGTTGGATTGATTGACTGATTGATAAGTGACCTATGGGGCGATTGATTGGTTTATTGATTGATGTGATGTTTGTGATGGCAGAAAAACCATATATAAAATGAACTGTTTTACTTTGTTGGAAAAGACATCTTCTTTCAGTAAAACACAGCATTGCTAAATGACAGACAGTGCAAAACAACATCTTAATTACAAGTTCACAGATCTTTTTTTATAATCTCAGTATTAAGTTATTAACCAAGGCTAATAAGAGCATGCATTGCTGGCTTATAAATTAATGAGGTCAAACAGACAAATTATACTCATGCTTCCAACATAATGTAAACAATGTGAAATCTAAAGTGTTAAAATCAACAAAGCAAGAAAAGTTGCCACATAATTGCTTGTGACTTACATGAGTAGTAGCCTATGTCATTGTTGGGGTTGATACCACAGATTTCATAGCCTTCCAGCATAGATTTGTCCCAAGCCTTTCTGTAGTCGGAATCATGGAGTACATCATACATCACAGAAGCTTGAATGTCCTTTAATTCAGACCTCACCTGAAAATCACAAATCAATCAATAATCTTAAAGATGATTTGCTTTTTGGGGTTTTCACAAAAATGTGAAAATGATACTGTTTAACTAAAACAAACAAGAGCATCTCAAATAAGGTATTTTTGTGTTAAAAGTACCTGTGATTTACATGTAACTTAGACATTGTTCACAACAAGTAAAGAACGATACACTACCATCTTTAAGACTTTAGCCTCAATATAGGCAGTGCCCAGTACAAGTAAAAAAGGAAACAAAATTTAGCTAGAATATTTTAGTATGTGTGTATACTTTGCATTGCACCATTAATAGGCTAGTGGTACTAATATGATACAATTAATGTCTGAATGAATATGATTTAATAACTGTTTTAATTTTTGACTTATAATACAACAAATCAATATCTTCTTTTTTTTTTGCACAACATGTTTCATTCTAAGTACTTAAGGGTATTTACTTCCTGAAAATATCATGTTACAAGTATACTTGATGTGATTTTATACAATATCAGATCAACAGGAAGCAAGAGGTCCAAGCTTTACTGTATTTCATAATGTATACAATGTAATATAAGCCAGACATTGTGATTCTTGGTAGTCAAGCAAAATTTCTTTCTTCATAATAAAACTAGGAGTTGTTTGTATGATATATGTGTTTGGTGGAAAATGAGCAGATAGACCAACATATCTGTGTGTTACAGTGTACAATCTATTTTCAATGAGATTGTTTGTTGATTGGAGTTAAATGTCATAAATAAAGACTATTTAACTTATATTCACTCAGATGAAACTGCCTTCAACATTACTGGTATCAAAGACAGAACAATCACAAGATACTAACTTCCCAGACACCACAAAAAACAGATCAGCTTTATGTTCGCCCATAGACTCTGAGGGCACCAAGGCAACAAGAAGTTCCCACCGAAGCACCTGCTTCTCAACGAGAATTAACACTAACACAAACTTACAATACATGTACACTGTATCATCATCACAACATTACACTGGCTCACAACTGTATTTTTATAAAACTGCATAAATTAATTAAATATATGTATTTTATAAAGGTTTAATTCAGTAAATGACAGATGTCTGTGTGAGGCGCAGCTGTTAACTAAAGTAGTAAAGGATGGATGGATTTAGTACACAGTATGATCAGATGCTTGAAAGCCTATTGATCTAATTATAACTGCTCATGTACAGCGGACACTGTTGGCTGAATCAGCTGAGGATATCTGCCTACACTCAACATGACGCTTTTGTAACAAAGGAAAAGGATCAAAGGATAATAGATATGTAGTCTTGAAACATGGAGAGTTAACGACTTACAATACCATTAACATTTGAGCATAGAAGTGCTCTTTGTGGCAGTAATCAACTCTACAGCTAGATATATAGTACAAATACTGACAAACCTAACCCCCAAATACCAACTGTGTGTTTTTTTCAATTTATGTTTTATTCCCATATATAAAAATACTCTGTCAGACCTGTGTGGTAACACATTGCGAGAAACTTCAGCCCACATCGTATGTGGGACAAGCGTGTGACGGGAACCAGCCAATCAAAATTTGTGTCAGGACAAATTTTTCATGTCTAGCAGATTGAGCATGATACTATGGTGATGAAATCAGTTTCCAAATTTTCATTCATGACTGGACTATTTTATGTCCTACCGATCAATGCTTTTATATCACTACTCAATAATTGTAATACAAATGTCATATTTTGTTTTTCTTTCTTTTTTTAAAAATATTTTCTCAACAGAAAATCCGGCATAAAATATATTATATGGGGAAAAAAGACCCACACAACTTGACTCTCAAGAAAAACCATCACAACCTCCCCTTCGGATTGATAGGGATGATTCTTCCATCTCTCCAGTGGACATTTTTATCACAGAATCAAGTGTGGGGGTCCTCTTAATCGCTGTATCTTACAGAAGTAACCCCCCCTTGACACCAATGGCAACAAACATAGACAAGACAAATACAGGACACCACAAACAGATCGGCTTGCTGTTCCCTTTTAGTTCCACGAGCAACAAGGCAACATGAAACTCCCGCAAACCAACCACAACAAGTTTGAATTGGATGCACACAAAATGTGTTGGGTGCACAGTTTTTATTGACAAATTGTGTAAATGTAGTGTGTATCAACTTCAAGCAAGCACGCAAGAAATGAACTATGACAGGGAATTGATTAACTATAACAAAATGAACACAATCAAACAGAAATGTTTGCCTTATGATAAACTCACTTCACTTCCTGTTAAAATGTCAGATAATTGATCGATACTCAATTGTAAACTCAAACTCCAATTTTCATTGGTATAAACTTTGGGTGCGCCAGGCATGTATCCAAATTTAAATATTGGATGCACATGGAGAAATCTGGGTGAACCAATGCACCCATTATTATTTATCTGCCAATTTAGCATCAGTTAGATGATCATTAGCCTCTGTGCTATATTGTAGCAACTAGCATATATATAGAATAGCAAGCACATTGTTCATGTACATATTAACTAATAGATACACACATGTATCTGGACCGAAACCTCTAACATGAAGAAAATATTTGTGTTCAGTTCCATGAAAGAATGAATGACATCACAGCTATTGTCACAGACTGTCCACAAACAAAGTGACTGCCTGCTTTGTCGCCCTTCCCTTCAAATCAATAAATGAAATAATTATGAAAGTATATATTGTCACATTTATCAGGACATAAAAAAAAAATTTAATATTTTGATTAATTAGCAACTTTGCCTGTTTTGGGATGCAGCTTCTTCTTACCCCTAAACAAAAGAATTACGCTTTATATGTTCAGTTATCGGAGCAATTTTAGTTCCAAGACCAAACCATTATTTCATAAATTAACAACACAGCATTAAACATCTAGCAATCCAACCAATCAAGGTCTATTAAAGTATTCTTCACGAATGATCTTGTAAAGTGTGCATCATATTTCCATTTAAATGAGACTAGTAGAGAATCCCCTTCTTTACTCTACTGTTAGACATTAATCTGATGAGTAACAATACGGTCTGATTTATTAGGCTAGAACATACATTGTACAAGTTTATATACAACAAATGTCTGAAAAGTGAGATACTATTAAGAACTACAAGGGATTCATTTTATAAATTATTCGCATGCCATCTGAGATTCAGATTGACACTAGCACAACCATAAAATGTGAGGTGTTGTGATACTATTGGAAAGTTAATTTTCCTCCAGTGCTAAGTAAAGACAGCATTGCTACTCTTCAAGAGGGCTCTAAGATTCGGAGCTGACGGGATGGCTGTGTAAATGTACTTATAAAAAGCATTGATACCAGACATGCAATGAACTACCATAACTATGTACATGTACATGTAATTATAAACAAATTAAATACCATTCACCGTTGACGCCCGACATACAACGAACTACTGTAACCTGTATCCCTTTTTAAGAAAAGAGAAAAGAAACAGGATTACAGCTTTCTGCCCCGTTTTTTCCTATTTTGAGTGTTTACCTACTGAATGTTCCTATGTTCTGCAGTTACATAGCTGTTTCCCATAGTAACTGGAGTCTCTGAGCACAAATATGTCCTGCTACTACCTACATGCTTCATAGTAAAACAGTAAGCTTATTGACACCAAATTAAGAGCAAGCTTGAAGATGCATAACATTTAAGAAATTATATGTATCTGTTAAAGAAAGTATTGTTTGCAATTGTATCACAATTTATATTTACAAACAACAGTGGGAACAAATTTTGAGGCAGTATGCGATACAAAGGTCAAGTTGAGGGAGATTCAACTGGTCAAAAACATGGTATACATTTTCATCGGGCTGATTGATTGGTGTTTTACACCTAGCTAATGGGTATTATATCACTTAATTTTATAGGACAGTGGTGTATAGTACTGTATACCAACCATAATTGACACTAGTACAAGTAGGGTGTGAAGTGTTAAAGTCCACAATGTTGGAAAGTTAATTTTCCGCAAGTGCTACAATGTCTTAAAGTAAAGACATCATTACTACTCATCACGCAAACCTCCCTTAGCCTGAAGGGCAGTTTGATCAGGCAGACTGGTTAATTAATTGATTTATTTAGGTTGAAACACATTATCCATAATAGCTGAACATTTTTAAGATCATTTTCAAATCATGGTGATTGAATAAAAACACTGATTCTTCTCTCTGAAGAGGAAACCAAACTGAAATGCTTAATACTGGATTTCGACATTTTTAACATAGACTGGATCAGATTTCAATTAGGAACTAGGAAGCTCCTTAGATTATTTTTTTCTATACCATGGATGATGCACATGGTCATTACCCATTTTCAGAATTTTGTCGGTGATATAAAAACTCAAGATAAAGATGATCTATTCAGAAACTAGTATCTGGGAGTAAATCTAGCACATAAGATGAGTCATTGGTCTTAATTAATTGGCATCCCTGTTCCAGTTTGATTAATTTTTAGAAATAAGCTACAGGTATTCGTTATCTTTATCTTAAGAATATATAGATTTTAAAAGCCATTAACAATGAAACATATTTGAAATTTAGCTTGCTATGGCCATGGGGTCAAGTTTACAGAAGTGATATCATGATATTTTTTTGTTTTGTTTTGTTAATTATACAATTATTTCAGCATTGATAACAACAAATGCTTTATTTACTAATGTATGTTAAAGGCCAGAGAGAGTAACTGTCTACAGTATAATAGATTAAACTATAATCTGGATGCACCAATGTGTAATTATTATAATGAGTAGACCTGTATTCATTTGTAAATTAAGTTTATTAACATTATGGTAAATGATTAGGATGTGATGATTCATATCAATAACATTTCCCCATGGCATGATATTTCCTCCGGTCACTCTTCCATGCTGTTTGGAAGATGACCTGCAAATATATTGAAAACTGTATTCAAAACATGATCTATTTCATAAATTTTGAACGACATTTAGAAGTAGTTATCCAGAAATTGTATAATTATTATCTATTTCATCATGATGTAACAGCTATATGGTAACTAAGATGACTTTATATTGATGTACCTGTCAGAAAACTGTATTTCCGTACAGCCATTGCTATAACTAACAAAGGACTAGTGATTATAGGTATACATATTCACTTTTATATGATATTTAATAAATGACGACCCCTAAGAAAACTGTCACCCCCAGCAAACAATATTTCTTTCGCAGTATAGAAGCTGTGTAAATTAAAACTTTACCGGTACTCATTTTTTATCTCCCTTGATTTAAACCAAAAATACAGATTTTCTGAGAACCATTTTTAAAGAGCACCCTGTTGTTTGTTGGAACAGGAGCAACTGTTGAACTGTCAAATAAACACACCCAGTTAGTCAAAGTGAATATTCTCTTCAATCAGTGCATATTACCACCATTACTTAACTTGCTGGATAAAGGTAGAAATTCCGGGTTTTCTAAGTTCTGTTATCTTTAAACTGGATTGAAATAAATGTTTGGAGCCATTGTAGAATTGGTCCGTCACTCTAAAAACAATATTCGGGTGTAACCGATTGATGAATAAAACAGAACTAAAACTAAAAAATACTGTCAGTAAAAGGGTAACTAACCCTAAGTCCGATCCCCCGAATCAATAAAAAAAAAATGAATTTAGAAAAATAGGCTATGAATTAGCCTGTAGCAATTAGCATGTAAATATCCTATTTACAGGTGATGGACCAATTCTAAAATTAGACCTTCGTTTCTTTCGCTTAAATGAGCCCTTATAGTATTTAGACAAATTGGCCCCTGGTAATAATGACAAACAGATAGACCCTACACCTAACCATCTAGGCCTACTCAAGCAATCGGTATCACGTCTAGCGTAGTCAATACTGAGCTAGTATCCAGTCTGTATGTTGAACAACAACAACATTCACACAAAGGTTAAGTTGATTACTTTTATGACATCATGTCAACAGACAATTGACATAATTATTAAAGTATAGATCAAATAAATTTGAACATACGAGTTTTCACTTATGGTGCCATGTGGGGGACAATAGAAGACTCAGAGGTACTAAACTCGGTATTTTAAAAATGTCATTGTATTACTTTTCCGACATTGCCATTGCCGCGAACTGTTGACGCGAGTTACAGGTAGTAGTGGCGAGTACTCTCATGGCCATGGGGCATACACACTGTATCTTTGGGTTGAAAGGACTCGTGTTTAGCATGCTTTATTTATATATCCAGGTTCAAATTATAAGTTAGTGAAAGAACCAGTGTTTCGGTTGACGTAAATACTATGATCTCTGTCATCTGGAAGTCATCTGTAAACGAAAACATCATTTCAACGTAAGTGAATGTGTGCCGGACTTTACATCTTCACTTCAAATTTTGAAATACATGTAGGCCTATAACATTCCACTGCATTTCGATGGGACTAATATGGACTATTTGAAATGAATAACAATATAGCTATTATTTAACATGTATCTTATTGTCAGTCCAAGATTTAACATGTGTTTTTTTCCCCGTTTCATCAGAGCTGATGCAATAAATGTTTCACATGCTCAATAAAGCCTAAGACTGACCTGGATCTAGTTTCACAGGCGTTTCCACCTTCAATTTTGCAATCAGCAGGCCTGTGTTTAGCACAATGTATAGGGCTAATTCCTTCGTCTTAGCCCTACGTCCCGCCTATCTAAACCAATGGTGAAAGTTGAAAGTCGATAGGCCGCTATGGCCGGCCTCAAAAAAACTATTTCTGATTTTTCTCTGATTTTTTCTAGATACAATGAAACCATTGATTAGTATTTTACTTACTTGCAATATTTCTTTTTGGACGGTTTTCAATCTTATTATTGCAAAGGGAGATAACTTATACTTGTCACCCTTGGCGAGAACTTCAAATAAAACTTTATTTAAACGTCAGAAAAGAAAGAAGGAGTTTAATAATTGTGATTTTTCTATCAAAAAAAAAAAAATTAGCGAAAAATTGGATATATGTTTTGAGAGGCCGACCATAGCGGCCTATCGATTTTCAACTTTCACCATGGGTTTAGATAGGCTAAGGTAGGGCTTTAGGTAGGGCTAAGATGGAGGAATTAGCCCTATTCATTGTGCTAAATCGGAATAGGCCCACGATCAATGCTACCCAATGTTCACCGGGTCGATCACACGGGTTCGTTTTAAAATATACCCGAGAGGGTGGAATGGTTCTTGGTTAAATCGTGGGGTTTGATTGCCGGTTACCGGTCACAACGCATTCACATGGCCCATGAGAGGTGCTGCTAGAGCAGTGAGCAAAAATCCACAACATTGGGCGACCGTGCGTTTGCGTTTGAGATGACGGCTTTGTTGGCTATGAACCTTGTACGATTGCGATCGAGTTTTCTGGCGTAGATGGGAACGTTCTCTTTTAAAGTGTGTTTGACCCAGTCGTATAGACACGACCCAAAGAGGTCAGAGGTACAAAGCCATTATAACATAGAGAAATGTTTTTTTTCTTAAGCTGACCTGTGTACATCCATACCCACGATGTGTGGTTGTCCAACTGAAGCACACAACGACCGTAAGTTGGATGTTATATCTTGTGTATTCACACAACCATGTTATATCTTGTGTATTCACACAACCAGAGTACAATGTCTGTGTGTAAACGGAGATAAGTTGCTTCTGTGGTTCCTGCACAGCATTCTCAACCCTCTCGTTCAAAGGACGTATGACCAGCATACATCTGTTTGGCGATGTGGTTTACTCGAGCCACGTCCATTGGAAACCACTTAACAATGAACATTTTGGCTGATAGTTCGGTGGTATTTTCCTCAGTGGTGGAAGTTTTTTTTACTGTGTACACGACACTCACGTTCCGATGATGACTTGCATGGGTAATGAGGGCAGTCTAACGTTCACCAGAATTTGTCGTATGATCATCTTCGATCTCGACCGTTCGACCGAACATCTGCAGATTAATCAAGCCTTCATGAAATAACACAATGTCGTAGAGTGGTTGTCATTCCCCTTACACCACACGACCCAATCAGGGACGTGTGGATCCACCTGTCAGCGTTTTGAATCAAAGCTCAGGTACAAACCGACTCCCCACTTTGTATAGCCCCAAGAGATAGCGACTAGACTGATAGTCCGCAGCCCTTGCGAGAGCAGGACAGTGTACACCACACCGACACGTTTTTTAATTTTTTGGAGCAACTTGATATTGGTTTACCAGAGTAGATGTTCCATACCCTGTCGATCACGATCTCTCCACAAAGGGTTGTACATCGGCTAACCCCTGTTGATGGGTGAGGTGTTATTTACGCTATCATGGGAATCCACAAATTGAAACTGGAAGACCAATCCGACCATGTGACTGAACACCCAATAGAACATTCTGCCCCGGCTTTTCCGTCTTGAGTATTACTTCCTCTTGATAGTAATTCTCCGGGGACATGGTGGCGCCATCTAATTCGGCCTGTATGGTAGCACATTCTGGCCAACTTCTCTCTCCGTCTTCAAAGGTATACACGACCGGCGGTCTAGTGTGGTAGTGTTTAATTCGAAATATTTCCGTACTCCAATTCGGCACAGGACTTTTTCAAACAGAACTTTGATTTTACTGTACGAACTTAATCTATAACTTGAAACCGAACTCCCTTCGAGGGTGGGACGTACAAACGGGGGAGGGCTATCACTTGATGATAACCTTGAAAAGGGTCGGTGCTAGCCCAATACTGAAGTGGCAGACGTTTTTATACTACTGCACCAAGTCCGGCATGACATCGATGTATCGTCGTGTCTTGGCCGCTGTACTTCTTGTACATCCGACCTTTGAACGTTCAATTAAACGGCTCTACCGCGGAGGCGTTCGTTTTGTTCCAGTTGCGAAGCTACAACACGTTACTTCTTGTAAAAACTGTTGAAATCCTTTGTTGACACCTGTCCCTTCATCCGTTTGTTAAATCAGCGACTGGCACCTTCAAATGCGTCGATCAGACGAGCCTCCGTTATGGTCCGAATCGGAACGATCCGAACAAATTGACTTGGACAAGATGTCAATACTGGTGAGTAATGACAGTAACCATCGTTTGGCAAAGCTTTGCATGTCAACCACATCCGCTTGTCATGGACTGTCGATACGCACCCTTTCGACACATTGACACCTCGGTTATGTACCACCTTCAATAACCTGTTCAACCCATGTAGGCTGCCGTAGGCTGCCGGGCTCTTGGGTTCGGAATACAACCGCCACACGGTCTGGTCGAGCATCTTAGTCACTGACTTCGTCACAATCATATTCTCGCGTGGGCAGCGTGCGTATTTCTGTTTGAGCCGTTCATCATGTGGCATATTTACCCAAAGTAAGTCAATGCTTTAATAAAAAAAAGTCAGCAAGACATTATATAATTGATACTGGGAACTTTGGCAATGTTAGACGGTCTATATAATCGAGAATAAAAAAGGCCTCACATCCGCTGTTCATCCAGACTCAATCTTTAGAATTTTAAATATAATCGATTCTACTTCTTAGTCGAGACATTGAATCCTAAGATACACCTGGGGAAACTTGTTTTGCACTTCTGTTCTTTGCTCTTCTGTGGTATACGTCGAAACTAAATGTATTCAAATAAAACCCGATCACTTTTACTCCTAAAATTCAAAAAATTAAAATGCCTGTAGGTGTTCGCTCTTTTGTTACCAGATTGAAGAAGATGCGTTCTGGGCATCCCTACCAGCATCTTCTCTAGCCAAGTGTCACTATTCCTAGGTACTCTGCATTTGAACCTTTGGCAGATAATTAATGTACAATGAGAGTTTCAGCTACACCATCTGGTGGATAAACGATCAAGGTTCTAGCTAACTCCCGCTGTTTACAGTTACATTCGCTGCCAAATTCACAGCACAACATCTGATTGGATGCGTAAAAGTTCCTACACATCCAATCAATTGCTTGAAAGCCAGTCCCATTATACAGGACTTATTCCCCAAGGGTTCAAATGCAGAGTACATGAAGCTAGGAATAGTAACCCTTGGCTAGAGAAGATGGTATACATGAATTGATAAAAAAAATTTTTTTAACAAAAATTCAATGTCAATAATTGTTATTTGAATCTAATCATCTCATTTCAAAATTAAATTTTGCAGCTGCTTACAATTTGAGATCACTATATCTACTGCATCTACCCCATTTAGTGTCCAATTTTCGTATATATGTCTTGCGGCCGAAATTCCAATTACTTTTACTTTTGATTTCTTACAATCACCTTTTGTACATAACAGAAGGTTCCTACAGACTAAAACAAAACTTAAATGTTCTTTTTGTCTTGTTTCTACTCGATTTAACATGGATTATAATGAGAAAATTAATAGTTAGTAAACCGTTTGCCCAAATCGGAGTTGTGGCTACCTATATGTAACCCAAATGATTGTTCGCCGCTAAAGACATACCCTGATCGGACCTGCCTTTAGATTTTATTTCTATGTAATGTCAATACATGTATGTTTGATTAGGTGGTGTGGGGGGTGGGTCTCAGAAGCAAAATGCTAACCTCTTTCAGTTCCTATCACCTTTTTTCTGATATACTTTAAAAATGTGCTGCATCTATTCTTGATTATTTTTGTGTTTCTTTTCAAGACTATTATCCTACAACAAAGTCATAGTTGTACTGTGATACTGAATGGTATCCGGGTGAGACTTCCAGCACGTCCCATTGAGGGATTAGTCGTCTACAGAACAGGCAATTATGTGGTAAGTTATTGAGATACTAAGATTTTAGTTTTGCATTCTGTGAGGGAGCGGGTGGGCCATGGCCCTGCAGAATACTCCCTCGGCTTCCTTGGTTGATCATTAGAGGCGAGAAAAGAGGTTGCTATCTGTTGCCCTGGTGTTCTCAGAGCTAAAGGGTAATGGAAAGCAGATTTGTTTGTGATGTTCTGTATTTTTGTCCGTCGTCATATAAGT
>JARFOD010005268.1:0-11655 GCA_031763545.1 Mopalia muscosa | reverse complement strand
GGTTTTTAGTAAAATGGAGATGGTGACCTTGACCTTGATTCAATGACCTTGGATATAGGTCATGACACACCCCCTAGTTATGAGGAACATTTGTGCAAAGTATAAGTTCCCTCAAAGTTTTTGTTTAAAAGTTATGGCCCAGACAAGGTTGTGCGGACAGACGGACGGACAGACAGCACTATAACATAATACGACCACTTTCTTCGAAAGCGGGCGTATAAAAATGTGATATGTAACCCACAATAAATGACTCCTCAAATTTTTATACAAAACAAAAGCTCGGAAGATTACTTTTAGAGGACTTTTGTTGAGCTGTAGCCTATTTAACATTGTCCCTTATGGGCCACGTGCTTTTCGAAAGTTGTTTATGTATGAAGCCTCGCTTTGGCGTGACCTAGTTAAAGACTTCTCGTGTATTGAGGGCTACTGCACAGGGTATTGGCTACCAAATTTGGAACTCCGGTCGCTCAAATGAACGTCTTCTCTTTTACAACATTTCTCTATTATTGATGTTTGCATCTAATCTTGTCACTCTCATGCAAATTAGTGCTTGCCTTTTCCTGCACCCGTGACAAGGGCCCTTTTCCCGTCAAACCGAATATCCATCGTAGTTTTTCAGACCACTTCACCGGCGTGACAGCTAAATTAGGTCAAATAAGGCTATATTCACAACCTGTTAACTGGGTATTTGACCTATTTGTACTAAATTTAATTTGAAAACTTTGTGTACTCTGACTTTTTTTTTTTTTTAAATCTCAAATTACTCCGTCTGGCAAAATAATAATATTTCTTAAAATTGTTTAAACATGAATAAAACAAAGAATTTATTAATAACATTCCTTTTTCCGCGATTTTGCTTAGTTTAAGTTTTCATATTGTTTTGGCAACAGTGCCCGTTTTCTTAAACCCACGTTGATTGGTCACCGTATCTTCTAACGTCGAATAGCAGAGCTCGACACACTGTTGTCCCCAGAAACGCGACTGTTGTCAACACGAGTGCGATGTGTGCAACTGGAAATAAATGTCAATCAAACGTGATATGGATAAATCGTAATGGTATGTTTATTTTATCGAGTTAGCAAATCTTCCAGTGACATTATATAAACAGGCGTTTGTTAAACGACATAAACTGATAAGGCATAAAGAGAATTAGCTCTGTTTTATTCATCGGCCTTTTACACTCAAATATTGTTTTTAGAGTATATTGTTTTCAAAATTGTTTGTGTCATATTTTGTTTATCGCAGTTACGGCGCGAAAAACAACCGCCCTCACAAAGCTTGCTTTACGAGGCATTAACAGTGGCAATGCCGAATTCTTGAATTGTGACTATTGTGACTATTACTCTCAAAATATCTGAAATGTGGAGTTACCTCTTATGTATCGCGATTCAAAGGCAATGATACGATACGCATATCGTGGGCAACTGTATCGATATATAAGTGAATAGTTCCACCCCTTGTTGCTACCTGGCTAAATGCTTAGAGAGTTGAATGATTGGATCCCCTCTGAGACCAAACAGCAGTAGAATGCCAATCTATTTGTTGATTCTTTTTATTGTGTTTTGTGATTGCCTCGTCTTGTGACAGCTGTCATTCTTTGTCATATGGGAGGTCGATAGTGGCTTTTTCATCCATGCTGTCATAATGTCAAATGAGTAAAAAAAACTAGTTCCTTGTAAAGTCTGATAAAACAGAAATATTTGACTTATAAACTATAACAAAAATTAACAGAATAATGCTTGTAGTTATGCTTTTTTTTTCTGTTTACAGATTAGAAATATCTTGACGAATCAGCCGATTTTAATTGCTCACACTTCCTGCATTAGTGCAGCATCCAAACTGTCTGCGGGACTCTTATTTCTCTTCAAATTGGCGTGGAAATTTCGCTGCAGCTTACCTTCAATTGCAACTGCTTACATGAGTGTAGTTGTAGCTCTGCAAGGTCAGGACCTTGGTATGGAAGATTAAATCTGACTCCCTTTCTCTCAGAAAGAGCTTGTCTGAAGCCTATACAGAAGTTTCAAAAATGTAGTGGAACATAAAAGGAAATGACCCCAAATAATCTGTCCAAAAAGCATTGTGATATACCTTTATGATGGTGTAACAGTCAAGTTTGTTGGAAATGGCTCGCAGTGTAAGAGATTTACGAGAGTTAATATGCGTCTCTCGTTTGACATACCATGAAAGTGACAATGAAATTTTAAGTGACTCTGATTCAACACTTATTGAGTCAGATTTCCAAAGTCTAAGCTTGGAAAATGACAACAACTGTGATGTTGTCAACTCAGAAATAAACAAGAGTCATCTAAAAAACAGTTTCAAGTCAGCTAGTCCTGATTCAGGTTTTATCACTAACAGTTCACGGTCACCTCCATCTTCCAGTACATCAAGAGAAAGCTCATGTTTGAATGCGGCGACCCCTGAAGAAATCGCTTCTTATTCTTGGGATGGCACTGACTTGACACCATCTCCTCCTAAAAGTACATCTAAACAGAAACGCAGAAAGAAAAGGAAAGTGAAAGTACCAACCCTTCATGATATACCGAAAGCAACAGCATTACCCCCTGTGAATTCCAATAGTGAACTTTCGTGCAGCTTACACCAAGAACCAAATAGTCCATCTGAGTCAAATTATTGTTTTGACTCCATGTTAACCTATGTCGATGCCAGTATAATCACAGGCTGGCTTCAAAGATCAAACGATAATGTCAAAGAATTGTCTAGATTTTGTAATTATCAGGATTGTTTTGTTGAGTTTGCTCATTTCTGGCTTTCATCTTTTCCTGACATGCAGAAAATGTCCATCTTTCAAATGGAGTATGACATTTTGAGTGATGAATTTAATTTGGCTTTTGCTGTTGGGCGACAGTCGGGTAAAATATTGAGGAAAGATGTAAATGCATTACTGGATGCTATCTTCAAAGAATACCCAACTAGTCTGTTGAGTTCAAAGGGAAGCCATCTTTTCTTAAACTACCTAGACGTTTTGTCGTCGGACAGAACTGCTGAATATAAACAACTGCTATCTGACGTGAAATGCTCAACTAAAAACAAACAATATGCGCAATGGCTTTTGGCATCGCGAAGTTTTGCACTTGTAAACGTCTGGACTGCAGTGGTGAATTTCTATCGGAATCTTATAGGAAAGCATAATGTAGCAGGCTGTCTTCCCTTGCCGTCAAGTGTACGGCTGAAAAATGTCCATGAACAAAGAATGTATCATGCTGTACGGTTAGTATGAATTCATTCCCTTTCAATTTAGTTAATACTATACTAATTAGTAATATGGCATAGATTTTTAATTTTAGTAATTCATAATTGTCTCAGGTAAATTGGACAATTGAACAGTACTAATTATACTAAAATAATGTTACATGTATGTTTCTAAATGTCATTTTATTCTTGGATCAATTCCTTTCATGTTTTTTCCCAATAGGTTTTAAAATCTTGCAGTATCAAAAAATTGATGCCAGTTATTTTCTTGACTGCTTTACCAAAAATTTAATTTTTGATTTACTTTAATTGAATAAAAATTATTATTTGACAGTTTTTTGATGTTATGACACAGTTTGTATTTTAAATATTAAGAAAGTTCTGACTTAGGCCTAAACTTGAAATAGGATAAAATATTAAATATTTGAAGTCGAAAAAGAGTTTCTACTACATTTGAGTGGACTACAAGGAGGATCTCCTGTCAGAAATACCTATTTAACATAATTTTTCCTATCAAAATTTTCATTTTTACGCTCTTTCCAATGTCAAAAATGAAGAATGGAGGGGTCTCTAGCTAAGCCTATGCCTGAGTCGAGTAATTAATGTAATTAATTAAGTCTAATGTATGAATTCGGTCTTACAATTAAGCAAAAAACAAATCGAGCAAATTAATTTTGCCTACAACACCGGGTAAAAGTAGATAATTTAATGTAAATGAAGGAGTCTGTACAAAAAATTATGATCTGTCCTATTTCCCAAGGCTCAGTGCTTTGGGTGTTAAACTGTTGATCTACTGATTTTCCTTTGATATGAAAATTCCCTCTGTGTACCTTTGGTTATGAGTAAAGGACAGCACAGGAGGTGACTCTGGTGACTGTAGGGGTGTTTTTATTTAAGTTTCCATCATGGTCTTCAGCTGTATTCATGTAAAACAGAATACATGCAAGCAGTGGAAAATCTGTTGTAACATAAATAAAATAACATACCCTAATATAAAGTATGACATTAAGCACCAATCAAAAAGCAGATTTGTCTCAGTCTCCATCATCATCATCATGGGTTAAGCCTTAGTACACAACAATGGCAGAATCCAGAGCCATTTTAGTTACAGAAAACGTAAGGGCACCCAAGCTATTTCTAGCCCAAATTAATGTCAATATATTACTATTTTCATAAATTCCTAAAAGCGGATTCAGAACCCTGATTGTGGTCTGGAGAATTTGGGATAGAAACCTGGAAAATTGTTCTAGAAACTGCCCTGAGAAGTTTGAGATAGTGAACTATCTGCTTTTCACACACTCTCTTGCATTATTTCAATTGAGTTGTCATGGTCCTTCAGCCAGGCAAAGTGTTATCTTTGATGTCATGTGATATTTTTTCCTAAAATAAATGATAATAATACAGATAATAAAGCCAATGGTGCACCTTATTGACAACTTTAAGATGGAGACATTATATTTACAGAGGTGAGCATGTGGATGTGATTCACTATTTGATAAAAGAAGGTCACATTAACCCCTGCGAGACAGATAATCATCACAGGACCTGGGTATTTACAGCTGTCATGTACAACTGCCCTAACACCCTCTCTTATCTACTCAAAAAGGTAGGTATTTTGGCATCAAATTTATATGACATAATGTGCTATAAAACATACAGAAAGTAGTGTTGATTTTGTTGTTGTCAACCTAAGGATGGACCCCTAAGGCCTTTCCGGGTCAAATTTGTCAAATTTTATTTTATTTCGTTGTTAAAACATACAGTTTTTGTCCAGCATTTTATTTAAGTGGAAAAATTTCAGCTTTGAGAAAAATGTGATTCTGTTTTTGGCCTGTGTACAGCTGGATGGGTTTTGTACAATTTCTAAAACTTCTTTTTTTGTTGATATTGAATTTTTCTGACAACTGTTTTCTCAAAAAAAACCTTTGCGTTACACGTGGAATTTGGCATGCTTATTAAATGATAAGTGAGTAATGGTTTCTCAATTTGCCGAATTAGTTTTATGAAAATTGCCATTAAAGAATAAACTAGGCAAAAGAAAATAAAAAAGTTGAGATACCCTGTAAAAGATAATTATGTCTCTAGTCTAATAAGTATGCTGAATTGGGGTTTCGAGGAAATAGATCTGAAAAATTAAATTTCAACAAAAGATGAAGTGCTAGAAATATTAATGCAAAACCTATCCCGCTGTACACTTGCAACAAACTGAATCCACATTTTCAAACTTAATTTTGACTTGGCACTGAAGGAATGTTAATTTTTCTACCAAGTGAACCTTTCACAGTTTATTACAGATAGTGTTATGAATTATGATTTACATTCTGACTGGGCTTAAACCACTGCCATGTTAATGAACTAACTTGAACCATGGTGTTCAACACCATCAATCAATCAGATAATCAATCAATCAATCAAATAATCAATACATGTTTTATATTTTCAGGTGAGACCTCAGATCGATGTGAATATAGCAAGCGATACTGGTAATACAGCCCTTCATGCAGCAGCCAATCAGGGAAATGTAACCATTACAGATATTCTACTGACCAGACAAGGGATAAATGTGAACTGTACAAACCCACAATGTGAGAATGCCACACCTCTACATCTGGCAGTTATGCATGGTGAGTATCTGGCAGGGAAAAGACGTATTGTGTCTACATACCGATTTTTTTCTTATATTTCAGTCTCTGTAATGATAAGGGGGAATGTGGGGTGTTTGTTGGGTTCTTACAACAACAACATGTCAAATGAAAGGGGAAGGCAACAGTTTTTTTAACTAAACTTATTATTTTTATTACATATTTTCAAAGACGACCGTCTGTATTGCACTTGCAATCTAGTAAGCATAGCCATTAATTAGTTAATTAAAAAAGTGCAACTAACATCATTGTTCTAAAACAGGGTAGTAATATCATCAAGTCATGGCTGTCTCCCTATAGTATGCACTGCTGGATGCTTTCATCTAAAGTTGTTAGTGAGTGTTCCGACCCCAAGTGAAACAACAACAACAAACAACCACTTGTACATCAACCTATATGTACTAAAAAACAGATTTTGTCAAACTGCATGCTAAATGATGTGTTATTCAAAGAGATTTTTTAATATGTATACAACAGTTTAACATTGTGCTTGAATGACCAAGTTTATTTATACACCATATTGTTATAGATGCCTTCCAATACACACATAAACAAACTGACACACTGGTGACCGACTCTGTTTTCGAACAATAACGTCAGTCCTGCCTATTAAATTAAGTAATTGAAATACAGATGTTTGTCTTTGAAAATATGTAATAAAAATAATAAGTTTAGGTCTTAAAACAGTTGCCTTTCTGTTTAACCTTTGCAGTTTTAAAACCCCCCTGTGGTAGAATTTATTATTCTGTCTGAAAAGCCAGAAAAAATATGGTATCTGTAGGTTACCAATGACAACCCAAGAATAAGTGCTGTCTGGAAAATTGTCTACATGGGGGTTACAAGGTTTCCTCCCAGTTTTCCACCGTAATAAGGCTGTGTACAGTGTGAAGAGGACAATCCTTCGTCATATAAGTGAAATACCTTTGAGTACAATATTAAACACAAATCAAACAAACAAACAAACCTAATTCTTACTATCATTAAACTAGGTCTATGATCGCACTCAGCCAGGGTGCCAAATGTTCCTCTGCTGAATTTTCTAACAGTGCAGTATATTAAACTTTCATGAACTAAGTAAAGCAGAATTTTAATATCAACTTTTAAACCAAACATCAATAATGATCAAAATTAGTGCCAAAACTTTTTTGATAACTTTTTGAAAAGTGGTACATGTCATTTCACTTTGATTTAACAATTAATGAATTAGGACTCCTATTGTATTGTCACACTTTAAAATAATCTCAAAACCAAGCACAAGTCTAGTAGTTAGTACTTTGCTTCCTCCCAGTTTTCCACCATAGTTTGGCAAGGAACTGTGTGAAGTGGACAATCCATCATCATATAAGCGAAACACCCTTGAGTTCAACATTAAACCCCAATCAAAACGACAAACAAATCTATGCCCCAATTAAAAGAGGACATAATTAAAATATCAAAGTTTTTATCTCATTGGCCGGCAATTTAAGAGCCTTTACTTTAGCATTAAAGCAATTGTTAGCATTTCTTGATAAATGAAAGTTTGTCTTATCTGTATAATTGTTATTTTCAGGTCATCTGGGTGTTGTCAAATGTTTGGTCAAGTGTAGAGCAGATATATCAATGAAGATGGGAGACCTGAGTGCTTTAGATATGGCTGAGACTTTTGGACATGAAGAAATCGCAGAATTTTTAAAACGTGTTTGATTGTAGACTGTTGAGCAAATTTGAGGTTTGAAAGGCTGTTTTTACCCTTGGTTTTGTAATATAATGAAGTTCCCAATGTATATAAAGACAAATATCAAAACCTTGAACCTAAAATGTATGTGTCTCTTATACAAGGACCTATTATAGTGGACAAGAAGAATTAACCTTTATAGTACTTACCGGTACATACAGCCAACTCTCCTCTGTATCCAATAACCCATAACATTCCCTCAATTTTTCAAGCAAGCATTTTCCTTTATACATAATACTTACCCTTTTGTTGTTTTGTTTATCTGAAGCCTCGTAAGGTTGTGAGAATGCTTCCTGTTGCCCTGGTGCTTTTTTTCAGCAAAGTGGCTACATGAAGACGATCTGTTTGTGAAGTCTTTTTTTTCCATATCTGTGATTCTCATATATTTGTCCTATCTTGTGGCACACTTTCATGTGAGTGAAATAACCTTAAGTACTGCATCATCCCCAATCTCCCCAAGAAACAAATATTTTAAATGGATACATGAATATCCTTGCTTATTATAGATTTGTAAAATGTTTCCATACCATGTACATTTCTATTACATTCTCTGAAAATGTTTCACAAAATATTTGGTGGTTAAGAGCTATTCTAAAACTGGTTTTTAAAAACCAACACCCCTGTGTCAGTATGTGTTTTTTTTTATTTTATTTAGAAAATAAATCTAAATCAACCTTATAATGTGTAGCAGTAAAATTGTCCACCTGTTGACCTTGGGGATTTTTTTGTTTATGCACATCTGTCTGTGTATCTGTCCGTCTATTTTACAGTTAACATTATAGCTGGAAAAAGAACTCTGAATCCCTTAATTAAAAAGTAAGATGCATTGTTATGAGATTGTAAACCTGATTGAAAGATATTTGTTTGGCACTTTAATATGAAGAGTTATTGCCCTTTAATGAGTGTTTTTCTGCTTTTAACAAGGATACGATATAAATAACATGACCATGCAGAATTACACATTTTACACTAAATAAAATCCTTAGCTTGTCAGTGTTTAAACAGAGAATAGCACGCCTCAAATCATAAGACCTGAGCTGCTTAAGGACCTCTTCTGAAAACGGCATCATCAGGTTGTGACTTATATAATTATCTCCCTTATCTACTTTTGTTATGAGTGTAATCGTTATTAGCCTTTTTGTCAAACGACCAAATTAAGGCATATTTTTAGTTTAATAGAATTGTTGGCCAACGATAGTATTATAGTATTAAACCTTAGGAGGATGAAACCACTCAGTGTTATAAGATAGACAAAAATCCTAACTTTTTGACTGGAAAATTTTCTATTTTGGCCATCGGGACAAACAGTTGAATGTAAAAACAGGTTGCCCGACTTATTTCCATTTGCCTTCACTCGTTGTTTGTTACCACTGACATGACAGGCGGTTTCCTGGAGGCTCATTTCACAAAGCGATCTTAGCTTACACTGCCATGGCAACACAATACCTTCAGTATTGGTCGTCATGGTAACTACGTTTTGCTAATCCAATCCAAGATCGCTTTGTGAAACTGGCCCCTGCATGTAATGGACTGGCACGCTGTCATATGAGTGAAATTACCAAGTACAGTATCTCAAATTTTCTATAGTTTTCTATTTAAAATTATTATCCATCATAATGCTGTGGATTGTAGTATAAAAATCGCCAGAATGACATTGTTTATTGTGGAATTTGGTTATGTTAGATTTGTCCCACTTTGTCTCAGATGCCCTGGCAGTTTTGTTATACTAGTTGTTTATTGACCATTGCTACATCTTCTCTAGCCAAGGGTTACTCCGGGCTACTCTGCATTCGAACCCTTGGCGGATAACTCCGGTATAATGGAACTCGGCTTCCAAGCCGGTGATTGGATGCATATGGACTTCCACGCATCCAATCATATGTTGTACTATAAGAAGACTTGGCTAGTGAATTTGGCGACGAGTGTAACTGTAAACCGCGTGAGTTAGCTAGAACCTTGGTCGTTTTATCCGCCAGATGTACATTTATTATCTGCCAAGGGTTCAAATGCAAAGTAGCTGGAAAAGATGCCATTGCTACTACTACACTATTTCTGTCACGATGGAATTTAGGCACTGGATAAACTTAGTAGTACCTTGAACATATGGTGTTTTAATTGCTATACGCCTCGAAGTAGGAATGCATATTCTGTAACTTGTTTGAAGAGTTAAGATGCATGTGTGTATTTTACACTTCGTTAACGATGTCAACCTGACTGTGATAAAAAAACAAATCAAAACAATGTACTTATCATTATGAAAATGGTGCCATAAATATATTTATTGTGCGTACATACAAACGTTTCGGTCTACTTTTGTGGGAGTGGTTTAGAACTGTGGCTAAATATTCGTCTATCGATCTGTTCGTCCTACTCCTAAAAATTCCCTATTCAAACGGCACAGCAATAGTTGGTAAAATCTAAAAACCCATTGCACACTAAGTCGGTGTATTCCTCTTCTAATATATATATATATATATAAGCTGTGCATTCGACCGTCTGCTCTTATCTTTTCCCTTATACATCACTCGGAAAGTCAGTTGTTTTGGCCTCGTGAAATTCTCATTACTGTGGCCATTTGAATGAAACCGGAAGCGGGCTTACCTCCATGCCTTAGGTAAAGCCCGCTTGGTCATAAACCTAATGTCATTTTGAATGTCTACATGTAGTGCTACCCGGTAAAACAGACAAATTACAACTGTATAAATACACCGGAACTATGCTTTGATGTCATTCAGCAGTACATCAATCTAATTGCCTTTTTAACGATACCAGTCACCCAAATCAAACAAGCAAACAAATTATAAAGATAATAACAAGTTTAATCGTTTTTAAAGGAATAAAAGTGTTCAATTTAATGTTGACCTATTTTCCTGGTAAGACAGTAATGGTACTGGTTTATATCCTAAAGTTCCCAGTCTGCGTTAAAAAGCTAGATGGTACTTGATGGTTACAAAAGGAGATTCTCGTGACTGTGGTATAGCTCGGCCGGGGTAGATGTGAGATTATGCATCAAAATTGTACATGCATCAAAATCGTACATGCTGTTCGCCCGACCAGCTTACACATTCATCACCCTCCCCGGAAGAAAAAAAAAAAGTAGCAAAAGTTTATGTTGCATTAGAATACGCTAATTTAAATTTCAGAGTTCATTTATGTACTGAACCCAAAACAAATATAAAAAAGTGTCAAATCTCTGTATTACGCAGACTGTATTTGACTTCGTTTGAATTGAAAAAAATGTATATATCCATGTCATAATGGCCATACGACCGATTGACGTAGGAGAAGATGTTGCAGTACGGTCGGACACTTCCCGAGTGCTCGAAAGTAATCAACTGACTGCTGTGAGCTTTCTCATTGGCTACAACTCTTTAGGACCGCACTCCTTTCAAGAATAGAGGCCTTGTAAAATCTGGGATACTGTATCCCAGGTAAAATATAATCGATTCTACTTTCTACGTCGAGAGATTGACTCTAAGTGACACCAGATTCACCATCTTGTTTTGTACTTCTTTTTTCTGATCTATGGTAAACGTCACCCAAAAATTAGGGAAATTAATGCGCGATGGCCTGGTATAGCGTATAGGAGAATTTTCTTAGCGGTGTCAACTATATAATTAAACTCTTGCGATTATACGATTGGAAAGAGTTTTAAATTCCACATAACTTCCTGGAAAGAAGGTGGTGGTGGAAGCTTATCCCGAAGTTACATGTCTGAATAACCTCGGCCATTTCCGTACCGTAAATAATCTCTGATGGAATGCTTCATTTCAGGGGAGCTAACTCGCATTGATTTATTTTTATCATATAACAGAGTTATCCACGTGTTTATAGTCTGAAGGCTATTCTTGTAGTATTGATATGATGACGTCATTGGAGCTACTTCATTATTTAAATACTTACACAGGACGAAATTTGAATTATTTGCAACAAGTCCAACATAAAAAGGAACTGTGTTTTGGCCCGGGGCCGTGGCTCAGTGGTAGCGAGTGCGCTTCCTGACCTGAAAATGCTTCGATTTACCGTTCACGGGTTCGAGTCCGCCTTTCGACCATCAGGTATATGAGCAAGTCACATGTTGTGGCT
>JARFOD010005257.1:0-11655 GCA_031763545.1 Mopalia muscosa | reverse complement strand
GATCCAACAAGCGTGTTATCGTGCTAGGATGAACGTTGAAGGTCTTCGTAATGACACTCTTGGATTCGCCAGCTTGTAAACCCCCAATGGCAATATTTATGTCGGCTGCGTTGAGACGTGGCATGTTATTCAATCCTTACTTTCAATAATTGTCACAAATCTGCCTGATTCATTTGGGTCTTTATAGATGAGCCATTTACTCGTGCTTTACACGTGTAAATCGGTTATTTTGACTTTTACTTGTTTTTCACGATGATTTTCATGATCATGATAAAAACCACCATTAACAGCGTTCTAAATCACCAAGAGTTGCGTTTGAGCGAGGGTTTGGTTAACATGGAAGCTAGAAACAAATATATATCATTACAACATGTGTATTTGTGCCCAACTTCATCTTTACAAAAAAATTGTTTTCAGTAAATGCAAAAATGACAGATTAATTAATTGCTCGACTAACCGAACTTTTTAAACAATTGCCAAGATGGTGCATAAGCCGTTTTCTAGTTGAAGAAACGTTCTTTACAATCAATGTGTGCTTTGAGATGGGAGCACACGTGTATAAGTGGACGTATAAGCGGATGTATCAAGGAGTGGTGCTGTGTGTAGAATTTTAGTGTGGAGTTTTGCAAATGTCCCAAGGCCCATACATTAATAGTTTGCGACTTAGCCCCCACATGTGGTTAAAAGTATTATTGGGTTAAACTGATTATTGCGAATTAACATGAACAGTATATTCCTTTTTAGGTAAAAACGGCAATGAAAATGAAAGAAGCTTTGTTTGATCTGATGCATTTTAATTCCCGACTCCGGACATTTGCTGACTTTTGAGTGAGACTACAGCAGATAGACAAGTATCTCCATTTATTGGATAATCCGTCTTTCTGCCCTGACGCCGCGTCAGTTGTAGTCGCAGAATTAGTTGATGAATTCGCCAACATGAACAGTTATGGCGATTGAAAAATTTTCACTGGTTTACATTGTTTCATTAATATTTGTAAGTTTCCAATTACAACATCACTTCAGTTTACATTGTATTATTGATGTGCATCCCTCCACAAAACTCTTAACGGACAGACGGTAGGAAAACAGTTATTAATGGTTTGTCATTTCTGAAAATATGTTTGGTTGTTATTTTTTTTTTTCTTTGGCTGAAAGTGATTCATTATAACCTTGATCTGTTTCATTCATCGCAATAAGGCACATAGTTCTCGCCACAGATTAGCCGTCATGGCGTGAAGTGTTCTCCTCACTGAATACATCATTAGCTGTTAGTGGGTCACGGTACTCAGTGAGCAATATCGAACAAAAATAGCAAAAAATAAAGATCTACTGCACCGCTGTTAAGAGCAACGGGATTTATACCGGTTGTAGAGTATTGATATGGTATGTGTCTAGTCTACCTAAACTTAAAAATCAAATATAGTCTGTACTATCAAGTACAGAACAAACTACAGCTCTACTCCACTGTGTAAAGAAAAACAGACAAACTCCAGCTATAACAATCACACTTTATCAAGCAATCGTAACAATTTAGTATGATAATTTTTGGTATGGAAAGTAGTCCCCGGGTAAAACCCGTGTGTTTATTTTAACAAGATGCAATTTTTGTTTACGCCGTTTCAAAACGAGTCTTTGACTTGGATATTAAACACCAATACCTGGAACCCGTGTTTTTCTTTATTTCAAAGCAAGGGCGTTCACATTATATGAGTGCTGAGCGATTTTCCTTGTTTACACAGCTTGAATAATATCATTTTAATTGATATATACCTAGTACACATTTAACCTTCCATACAGGTACCAGTGTTAAACGATCCCATGCAGTTAACAAGTATCTTCTATTGGACGGTACATTATTTATAACGCAATACCCAGCTGATATAAAACTGTTTTATTAAACAGGTATTGCTTATTTAAATCAATCAGCAAAGCATTTCAGACTTTTGATAACGCATTAATTACAAAATTCTAACTAATGATCTAATGATGTCATTATGAACAGAAATAAATGGTGTTACAGGAAATTGTAAATAATCCAACACAACGTGTAACTGTTATCTATACGAGAATAAACAACTATAATTATGATATATGGAGTTTTATGGAGCCAGCATCCTGAGATATGATTACGCCCATTAATGTTCCTATCTTGATAACTAATTGACAAGAAACCTTGAAATATGCGTACATTATAAAGCAATTGGAAACAAATTACTTGAAGTTGTTTTTGCTATGTCATTTTGCTATGTAATATTTCACAGGCAGAAAATACAAGACAGATGAAAGTAGCTCTATTGATCTGGACAAATATAACGTCAACATATCCCTCATTTATTCGGCGCATCTAACTACAAACAAACAACTAGCAGTTAACTATTTATATTTGTTATTATTCATTTTTTTAAATACTGACAGAAAAACCTTATTTACAGACTGACAACATATCAAGGTCATCATCCTGTCGACTTCATTGTATTTTGGACTTAAGTAAGATGTTATTTTTAATAAATTAAACTGGTACATACTGTAATATTTATTAAAAGGTTTTGAATTGATTTTATAAGCTTCATTCCACCTTTCAAATATAGGCGTTTTGTAACGGTAAGTTCTTATAGGAAAGAGTAATTTATTATATAACGAATGGCTTCAGATGAAACACCTTTGAAGATGTTAAGACAGTCAACAGATAACTGAATCTCTCTTACAGTAACAAGAAAGTCAAAGGACATAAATCGGATTGGGTGGTTTCCCGCGAGATTCCTCCTTTGACAACCGGGGAAAGAACAAACGATGTTATCTGTCCATAGCTTAGTTATAAGACCTAACCAAAGTGCTTGGCTAGAAGGATGAATGGTTTAAACATGAACGTTCATTTTTAACGAATTGTGAATGTATGAGGATATGCCTTCTCTCAGAGATACGTGGCAGGTTTTCACTTTATCACTGATTTTTACAGTTTATTAAACACGTTCAGAATTAGGTGATGAAGTAACCAAAGGTTTGACCATCCCCATCGTCTAATCACTTAGGCAGATACCGCGCTAAAATTGATCTTGTGTCCAGAGAATTTCGAGTAATCAGTCAGTTCAGGTGCCAGTCAGAATTACTGAATCAAAAGGGTGGAACAGAGATGGAATTCTCCTATAAGAGGGTACGTCAATTAAAGGAGACTGTCACGGGCCATATGACCCCTTACAATTAAAATGTACAGAGGTTAGCTCCTAATCATTTTTCTTTTGTTTTGACTACATATATACCGTGCTGGTATTCTAAAACAGATGAACAACTGGGACACTGTTACCAATCTGGTGTATATCACTCTATTGAGCGGGACTCCATTACAACAGAGTCTCATACTGTGAGTCAACTTGATCCCATTCAAACACGTGGACAGTGACAGAACTTTTTTTTATATAAAGTCCCACCTAAATTTTGAAACAATATTTCCAAATACTATTAAATTTTTTTGTGGCGTGAATTTGTTTAAGTTGAAAGATATTTTTCCAGGTAAATATTTTGATTAAGATGTGCTTCAAGTTCTGACATCGATAATTGTGGTCTTGGCATTGTCTAGTATATTTATAATAACGCTACAACAATAGAACATCATTTTTAGCTTTAAAGATTGGCCCAGCGCCATCTTTCCAAACACATTTTTTTAAGTAAACGCAAACATATAACAGATTAACTAATTCCACGACTAAAGTACTTTTTAAACAATTGCCAAGATGGTGCTGTATTGTTTCATGTGCAGCAATTCCCCATAAACAGCCAATAAATTAATATTTTGCGACTTAGTAGCCACATCTGCTAAAAGTTAACGAGGGTAAACCTGCTTATTACCAACAGTATATCCGTTTTCAGGTGGAAACGGTAATGAAAACCAAAGTAGCCATTTATGTCTGGTACATTTGCATACCCGCGTCCGGGCATTTACCCACTTGTTAGCGAGACCGAATTAGTAACTACAGCAGGTAGACAATTACCTCCCTTTATTGTGTTATTCACCCTATTGCCATGACGCCACGTCAGTTGTAGTCGCATTTATAGTTGATGAATTCGCCAACTTGAACAGTTTTGCTGATGGAAACTTTTCCCTGTTTTACATTACTTTCATTAACATTTGTAAGATTTCAACTACAACACCATTTTACTTTACATTGGACAATTGAACGAAACTCTAAACAGTCATACGACAGGTAAACAGTTTTTATTGGTATTTCGTCCTTGAAAACATGTATTTGATTTATATGACCTCAGAGTGATTTATTATAACCACCATCTGTTTCATTATTTCAATATGGCACACAGTTCTCCTCACATATTAGTCTCACATATTAGCCGCCATGGTGTGAAGTGTTCTCCTCACTGAATACATCATTAGCTGTCAGAGGATCACGGCAATCGGTGAGCCATTTATCTGTGGACTTCCTTATTGATTACCACTCTAAAACGTGATATAACCCTCGTTTGTTGCTATCGAAATAAATAGCGAAAAAGATCTACTGCGCAGCTCTTCAGAACTAACGAATTTAAATTGGTGTAGAGTATTGGTATGGTATGTGTCTACTCTAACTTAACTTTAAACTCAAACACAGCCTGCACATACAAGTACAGAAAAGACAACAGCTCTACTCCTCTGTGTAAAGAAAAACAGACGAAGTCCAGCTATAGCAAACACACTTTATCATGCAAACTTACCCATACAGTGCCATGTATTTTGTTGAGGAAAAGTTATCGGCAGGTAACACCCGTCTATTTATTTTATCAAAATGCAATTTTCGTCTACGCTGCTTCAAAACGAGTCTTTATCCTGGATTCTAGACACCAACACAAACTGGACCCGGAGTTGCAAATCTCTAAGCAAGTGTGTACGCA
This sequence comes from Mopalia muscosa, assembly GCA_031763545.1. Taxonomy (NCBI): domain Eukaryota; kingdom Metazoa; phylum Mollusca; class Polyplacophora; order Chitonida; family Mopaliidae; genus Mopalia; species Mopalia muscosa. Next base: position 6,777 of record JARFOD010005257.1, on the reverse strand, counting down.
CTATATCAGTTCTTGAGGGATTGTCGTCGTTTACACAGTTTGAATGATATAACAATCGTTATTATTAGCATTTTGAATTATATATAACTACTAAACATGTACCCTTCCACACAGGTAAACAGGCCCATGCAGTTAACACGTATCTTCAATTAGAAGCTACATCGTTATAACCTAATAAACGGCTGAAATAAAAATGTTCAATAACCAGATAAAGCTTATTTATAGCTATCGGCAAAGCATTTAATATGTTCCATAACGCATTAATTACGTATTTCTAACTAATGATCTAACAATGTTATTATGAACAGCAATAAATGGTGTAACAGGAAATTGTAAATAATCATGTAACTGTCATCTATACGAGAATAAACAACTATAATTATGATATGTGTTTTATGGAGCCAGCCAGCTGAAATATGATTACGTCCATTAGTGTTCTTATATTGCCAATTACTTGACAGCTAACCGTGAAATATACGTGCATTGTTAAACGGTTGGAAACAAATTACTGTCGTCCATTTTGCCATGTAATGTTCAGCATGTAGGAAGTACAAGGCAGGAAAAGTATCTCTATTGATCTGGACAAATAAAACGTCAATATAGCCCTCCTTTATTCCGCGCATCGGGTTTGTACAATTCCAAACAAACTACTTGCAGTTAACTACTTATATTTGTCATTGTTCATTTTTGTTAAAATACTCACAGAAAGACCTTATACACGGAGTTAAAACACGTCATGGCCGACATCGTGGTCAAGGTACTTTTGACCTGAGTTGAATGCTGTTTTTAAGTAATTGAACGGATTAAACATCGTGAAAATAATTAAAAGGTTTGGAATATATTTTCTTCATTTTCTTCAACTTCATTTCACCTTTTAACTATATGTGTTGTTTCAAGTGTATGTTCTATACGGATAGAGTAAACCTTTATTGAAGAATGGTTGCAATTGAAACACCTTTGAAGATGTTACGACAGTCAACCGATAAATGACTCTTTTGAAGAAAGGTCAAAAGAGTCAGGTCAAATACCATAAATCGGATTGGGTGGCTATGTTTAACGGTCATGTTTAACGAATTGAGAATATATGGCGATATGCCTACTCTCAGAGATACGTGGCAAGTTGTCACTTTATCACTGACTTTCACAGTTTATTAAACACGTTCAGAATAAGGTGATGAAGTAACCAAAGGTTTGACAGTCCCCATAGTCTAATCACTTAACCAGATACCGGACTGAAATAGATCTTGTTTCCAGAGGAACACGAGTGATCAGTCAGATTAGGTACCCGTCAGATTTACTGAAGCAAAAGGCTGGAACAGAGTTGGATTTATCCTTCCAGAGGGTGCGTCAATTAAAGAATGACACTTTCACAGGTAGGTATTTTACAGGTAGAAACGGAATTGAAAACGAAAGTAGCCCTTATGGTCGGGTGTTTTTGGTGTGGTATGTTTTAATTTGCGATTCCGGTCATTTGCTGATTAGTGAGTGAGACTGAATTAGAGCATAGACCTATCTTTATTGTATAACTTCTACTCCTGCGATGACACCTCGTCAATATTAATTCGAAAATTAGCTGAAGAATTCGGCAACTTAAACATTTCTGCCCATTGGAAAATTTTTCACCGGAAACATGCTGCCTTTTATCTGTAAGATTCGAAGCACAACACCATTTTATTTTACATTGGATAATTGGTGTGTACCCCTCAACAAAATACGATAGGAAAAGAGTTATTAATGGTTTGTCATTTCTGAAATTATATATAAATATATATATATATATATATATATATATATTGGGGGGGGGGGGGGGGGGGATCGTGCTAAATGTTCTCTCCACTGAATACATCGTTAGCTGTTTGTGGGTTATGGTACTCTGTGGACTTCTTTAATGCTTCACGTTCGAACAGGTGATAAAACCCCCGTTTTTTGATATCGAAAGATAGCAGTGAAGATCTACTGCGCAGCTCTTAATAAAGAGCAACATGATTTGGTTCGACTGTGGAGTACTGGGTTATTTGTACGGTTTTTGTCCACTCTAGCTACAATTTAAATTCCAATAAACTGGCATGTCTCATGAAGCAAGTGGGTGTTTGTTGTTTTTTTTCTTTTTTTTTTTTTTTTTTATTTTTTTTTTAATCAGTGAGGTTCATATGTCAAAACTGTGTTGTCCATGTATGTACCTGTTCAAGTACTAGGTCTGATGTACAAAATGGCTGGCGAAATGGTTGTTAAATTTGATTTGATCTAGTTCACTAAATTGCTACCATCTTTATAATGCGGTTCGATCAGCAGCATGAGTGACCTGTCTCTGTCGATGTCACATAGTAAATGGTGCCAATATATTGTTTGGTGGTAGTTCGTGTGCGACAACTGAAGGCAATTATGTCATGTGGATATGAGGTGGAATCAAATCAAATAACTGCCAATCAAACTCAGAATTTGCCTGAACTGCTAACACGCATGACTTATTCATCAATACAGAGTGAACATCATCAGAGGACCAGTTACTGTAATTTGTTACTTGATGAGTTTCACGTCCTCGAAGAATTAGTCACATGTCAATGTCAACTGACGCTCATTTTAATGCCCTCTATATAAGGCATATTTGTAATTATAGAAACAATCGTAGCCGAACATGCCTCGGCAAAAATATTTCTTTTCATATTTAGTTCATAGTCTCTACAAAATAAATTGTGTCCAGAATGGAGTATAAGTGAAATTCCACTAACAGATGATCCTTAAGACTTTGACAGTTTAAACAGACTAAAGTTAACAACATAGGGACCAAAAACTAAATTGTTGTTTTTACTAAACTTGGATTAACCTTACAGATTGTCCCACTTTTTTTTCTTCTGGACTATGGCTTTGATGTGGACTGTTCGACAGCATAGCTGGAAATTGAATTTCCGATATATGTTTCATAGAATTTTATAAATGCTCAAAGACAACAGGCTGTCAAATGCAGTTGAACTTCCACGTAGACGAATCTTCTGTTAGCTATATAGGAATACAATTCTCCATGAGAACATTTGTGCATGTGTATAAGAATTCACATTTTGGGTTGGTTTCCGTTTACTCGTTGGAAGAACACCACCGCCATGTTAGTGAGATACCATTTAGCACGGTGTCAAATAACGATTAAGCAATCAATGACAGGCTTATTCTTAATTTCACTTTCTTTGCTACAGGCCTTTTCTCGATGTCATTTATGAATGTACACTCTTCTAATTCGAATTGTCATTTCTTTTTCTCTTTTTCCCCATCATATATGCGCTATACTTAATTAATTGTAAATGTACATATACTAATTATTCTTTCAACGACCATTGCATATATTTAAAACACTGGTAAATAATACAAACTCAAATCAAAAAATCAATCAAAGTATACGACATGACAAACCTGAAATTCAATAAAACTGTTTCATCTTAAAAGAATATGTAGAAAGAAAAATACTATTTGATATTGGCAAATGTTTAGGAATTCTCTGAACTATCTTTGACCCACATGAATTTGTATCTTGGATTCAAGTTTATTGTGATACTAAAGGGTATTTAACTCTAATGGCGACTTTGAATTGCCAGTATTTTTGCCAGTATTTTGTGCACTCTTGGTAGAACCACCATCCCTCCAAATCCCCAATCGCAGAAAAAGCTAACTTGTATACACTGTAGGTCACATGTTGGGGCTTCTGCAATTGCAGGTACCGTTTTTGCGGAGTTTTCTTGCGATTGTCTGCCAAATTTATGCAAAGAACAGGATGAAATGGACAATCTGTCGTGAAATACACTTTATGGGAGCATGCCACCATTGTCAAACAGACCAATGGTAACATATAGACACCCAAATCATTCGACTGGGTGTTGTCCCTAGGCTTTCAGAGCAATACAGAAACCCAGATGTCCAAAATACAACTAAGTTGAATCAGCCATACACACAGTCCAATGCCAGATGGTTCAGGCATGTCGCAGGCTTAACGCAGATGGGAGAAGACCGTTAGAGAGAATAACGCGATCTGTGTATGGTTGAAACCCAAGGCTACAAAACTGCAGTGTAAATTAATGACCAGTTACCTAATTGATTGATCCTACCGATCTCACAATATTAAGCTTTCTTTACTTGAAAATAACTATTATTGGTGGGACTGTTTACTTGTTAAAAACAAATTTGTCCAGGAATGGCAGGAACTGTGATGCAACTGATAAGGTGAATTTTCCTTAAGTTATATTTATCAGTAAAATGTCATTTTAAGACCCCTTCCCCCAGAACACTTACCTGTATCGTTTTAGTCTGCATATAGATGGGAACTGTAAAATCTGTTTGGTGCCAAACACAATCAAACAATTTCTATTATCATGTAGTATATATGCCAATGTTCATCATAACATGCTTACTGAGCTTAAGAATGCCGATAGAGACAACCATAAACCCAGACACACACAGAAATCAAGCTCTTAAAACTGCGGCAAGATATATTACGCAAATCCGAAACTCCCAATAGCCAAAGCCTACACAATTTGTATTTGTAAGTAAATAAGTTTGTTACTAAATTGATACAATATGCAGACGTCGCGGGAATCACTTGCAAAGACTGTAGTTTTGAAACATTATGAATTCGTAAGACTACTTTACCCAATTATTCCCCAGTATTAGCCTGTTTCACTATAAGTGAACTTATCTGGCAGCATGTATCAAATGATAAGATGTAGCTGGCCACGATTTGTGTCACATCATCAGGTGTTTGTGAGCGTCTTTAATGACCTTCCAATATCTATAATTGAACTACAGTGAGTGGGACGACCACCACTGCCTATGACATTCATAACCCGAATCCCTTATGAGAACATGTCATGTCAGCAAATGACGATTCAGTCAGCGCACATTTTCCCGCTTAATCGCTCTATAACAGGATTATAGGGCAAACGTATTTTCACCTGACTTTCCTCACACACACTTTCAAATCTGATTTTTCGGCTGTGACCCGGCTTTTAAAAGAGAAAAGGAATAATTAGGAATAATAAACCGTGTACCGGCTTCCAATTGTCAGATTTATCATCAGGTACATGTAGTTTAGATCTTAATAGCATACAAACTATTAGGAATATTTTTTCTGGCCTGGTAATTACAAATAGTGTAATTGACAACTTTGTAGTGCAATTATTTATTTCTATGGGCAGGTGCGGTCCTTGCATTGTCTTCTATAGTTATATACTATTTTTGGGTCCCTATACTGGCCAGTGTCTTTCCGTGTAGCAGTCACGTACGTACTATATTATTTCAGAGCTTGATTGACCTTTTTTGATATATACACCAGACAGTGCTCCATTCTATTATATCGAATACAACTGTATGACAAATGAAAATTGTATAAATAGAGAGAGCGAGCGTATTAAATAACAGAACTTTCCCCAATACCAGTTGATCATTTGCATCGACACAAACGTTTATTGATAAGAAAATGTGTCCTCAGACTCTTCGCACTATGGACATGCGTTCTAATTTAACTCAACAACAACGAAACACAGTTGAAAGAACGATGCGGGAAATTTCTATGTTTTGGACAGTTTGATTGAATGAGTTTATGAACTGCTTTCTCTAAATTGTAGTTTGTCAGTTGCGAAAACAAACCCCCAACCCTCTCACGAACATTTTGATTCCATAAAACGGAAAATTGTCCAATCCAATCGATGACTCGCCTCCACCGGGACATAAGGTCCATTTGCATTGGTTAACTAAGTGATTAGACATAGCAACCAACAAATCTATGCTAACTTCATTGGTTGATTCAGTGCGTGTTTAGCGAACTGTGTACTTATGTGATAAAGTGTAAGCCTGACTAAGGCGACCTCATGGGTCACGGAGACTAATCTTACATTTTTTTCATTTGAAAGTCCATGCATTTAACAGTTATACTTCTAGTTATACCTTTAAAACGCTTGTATAGATAGCGCCATCTTTCCTGAACGCGCTTGTAACATACAGTAATCAGTTAGTCTATTTATGCTCTATGAGTACATGTGTACGGCGTGAAACATCAGGTAAACCAACGCTCTACGACCTATATTCACAGTGCCTAACAAGCCTCTTAAACATCGCTACATGTTCAAATTTATTTGCTCTAAAGTTGTTGTGAGCAATGTAGGCCCTACACGAAGGCAATTGGACGTTTGGTGTCACTGTAAAACAAATAGGTTAATCCCAGTGAACAGATTATTTCATTTCTGGCAACTATACTCCGTCAAAAAAGAAACTTCACACTCATAAATTTCTATATATTTTCTTGAAACTGAATACAAGAGATATTATTATTATTATTATAAATGCGTTGTCAAAGACATCATGACAGCAACTACGACGTGCACAAGCATGCAGTTCCTGCGAGCAAACATCAAGCATAAAGCATGTTTCCTTGTGTTCCTAGTTACGTGACCTTATGAGACATCTCGGGAAAACAAGTTCTTACAGTAAATTATTTGTTGATTTGCAATGCCACGACTGTCAAACATTCAACACGAATGTGCCATTGGCATGCTGAATACAGGAACGTCGGTCACTGAGGTTGCCAGGGTTGTGGGATTTAGTCGACGGACTATCCATGATCTTCGGACAGGACTCCAACAAACTGGCACCTCAGCAGACCGACCTCGTTCGGTAGACCACGTGTGACGACACATGCAGAAGACAGACAAATCGTCTAAGTCCATTTGCGTAATCGATTTCTCACTGCAACGTCCACTAGGAATGAATTGTTTAGAGGTCGTGTGACTGCCCAAACCA
>JARFOD010005246.1:0-11656 GCA_031763545.1 Mopalia muscosa | reverse complement strand
ATACATATTAACGTAGCCTGTAACGTTAACATGTAGTAAACCATTACTACATATGCACCTTCATCCCTATGACCATAACCTGTCACCTGTTGTACACTAGGACACCCTACAGACAGGATGGCCGCCCTGTTGCTGCTCCTTACTACCTATGAACGCTGCCTGTCACGTTAACATGTAGTAAAAAATTACTACATAAATACGTGAGGGGTGCCAAAAAAAATTACTACATAAATACGTGAGGGTGCCAAAAAAAAAATTACTACATAAATACGCGAGGGTAGACAAAAATAGCTCCCCTCATGTTATTATGTAGTAATTTTTTCAAATAATAATCCTCCTGCTCTTACTATACTACTGACACCTGTTCACTGTTCTCGTCTTACATTTGGTGCGTTTAATTTCCATTTTGACTTGACATGGAATAAAGGTACACGTCTGTAGGTAGCGTTATTTGTATTATCATGTCTATCAACGAGAATATAACACGTCTCATAAGTTATTGTCAACTGTACTGAAGTTTGGAAATCGCAACTCATTAGAGGACTCCTGCAGGGAAAGCCACTTCAATTCAAAACACAACCACTGATGACATTTACATCTAACAATGCCTATTCTAGTAATCGTATGCATTATACATATAAAAATAAAACATGAAATGGAACAGCCGTTACCTATATGTTATTTATGATTTTTGCAAACGCGTTTTTTTTCTGCTTAATTAGCGATTAATTTATACACCAGTTATTGCTGTATAATTCGCAATTCGCATCAAAATGTGGCAAAATTTTAAGTGAACGGAATTGAATGGAAGCTTCATTCTTATTGTGTGGGGGTAAAGAGCGGTCATCCGATAGTTGTTGTTGTAGACTCTAGCTAACTCATGTTTTACACTCTATGAAGGCAAGGTAGAAAAGGAGAAGGGGCTTAATGTGACGATCTTCTTTTCCGCCTTGCCCCGTGAAGATGAGTTCTAGTTAGTAGATCTTGCCTCGGGAAGATGCGTTCTAGTTAGTAGATCTTGCCTCGGGAAGATGAGTTCTAGATATTAGATCTTGCCTCAGGAAGATGAGTTCTAGTTAGTAGATCTTGCCTCGGGAAGATGAGTTCTAATTAGTAGATGTTGCCTCGGGAAGATGAGTTTTAGTTAGTAGATCTTGCTTCGGGAAGCTGAGTTCTAGTTAGTAGATCTTGCCTCGGGAAGATGAGTTCTAGTTAGTAGATCTTGCCTCGGGAAGATGAGTTCTAGTTAGTCGATCTTGCCTCGGGAAGATGAGTTCTAGTTAGTAGATCTTGCCTTGGGAAAATGACTTCTGATATTATTACTTTGATAGTGTAATACATTTATATATGGTAAATGCATTCCATGTTTCAAGTGTCTAGTTTTCCAACGCAGACTACTACTTCAGGATAAACTCACGGAAGTCACGTGATAGCTGTTTTCTTCATAGATTTGCTATAACATATTAAATCAATATTGACTGTATTAGGCTATGTTAACAAAGCTTTATTCTTAATCACAGTACAGCTGCTTGAAAATGTATAAATGTGTAATGTCAGTCAAAATAAAAAAGAATTTTTTAAAATGATTTATAAGAATAATTAAAGATTTTAGTAATTGTTAAAAAGAATAGCCTTGACCTGCACCTGTATGACATCATTTCATAGTCCCTATGTATTATCTTAATTCTAATTTGCCTAACGCCGACTGCACAATTTATGGGATTTATCGAACATTTCCTTAAAACATGGCAACTCTTGAGTACGACGTCAAACCCCAATCAAACAAACAAACAAAACATGGCCCGGTTTTATGACCAAACGGTCGGTATCCAGTATTGTGGAGACAAAACGGTGACTATTTTAATAACATTCATGGATTTCTGCAGATCACGATATTTTTAATGGAACAGGGTTAATTAACACAACACCAAGTGACAAGAAAAAAGTTTAAATATCCACTCCAAACAATAGAATTCACGATATGTTATACTCTATTACAGAAAAACGAAGAGGACCAATTTGATACCACGATAACTGGACCCTGGATAGGTCGCTGGGAAATAACTAATCACAACAAGCACACGGCGGCTTTCTTTCGAGCAACGCAGCAGCAAAAATAATAAACTGTTGTCTCAAAGCGTTTTGCCTTTATTGGGAAAATCAAAAAAGCTACAGCATATTTATAAACAACTATAGCTGCAGCCAAGCTCTCGTTGCTCGCACCATATATTTATAAACAACTATAGCTGCAGCCAAGCTCTCGTTGCTCGCAGCATATATTTATAAACAACTATAGCTGCAGCCAAGCTCTCGTTGATCGCACCACATATTTATAAACAACTATGGCTGCAGCCAAGCTCTCGTTGTTCGCACCACATAACTATAAACAACTATAGCTGCAGCCAAGCTCTCGTTGCTTGCACCACATATTTATAAACAACTATAGCTGCAGCCAAGCTCTCGTTGCTGCACAACATATTCATAAACAACTATAGCTGCAGCCAAGCTCTTGTTGCTCGCACAACATATTCATAAACAACTATAGCTGCAGCCAAGCTCTCGTTGCTTGCACCACATATTTATAAACAACTATAGCTGCAGCCAATCTCTCGTTGCTGGCACAACACGCTGCCATGATGTGATGTTTGCTGTCAAAAACTTTTCAATACCTATATATCACCGTACAAATGGTTTCAAGAAAAAATAATATCCGATTCCGTAATGTTGTCTCAAAATAGCTGTCCTTTGACATGACTAATTACCTCAATTTTACTCCCACGAGATCTTTAAATAACGTGTTACGTGAACACGACATATTATTAAAGCCATCTGATTTTGAACGATGACGTTTGAGTGTGTGCTAAACGAGTTTTATTATTTACCTCCAAACTATTTGTTGGTCTATTGCTGGGTAAAACCGTAACCGGCGGTAGACGTTAGCATTCTAAACGTTATTCGCGGACCTACCTCGAGATTTGGAATGTCCGCAGGTAGTTCCGCGAAATATGTTTGGATGTTTAGAATGTAGTCGTTCGCTTTTCAAAATTTCCCAACGTGAATTCAGATATCTGTCTTGTCGTTCTCGTTGATCAAATAAGATCTCGCGTGACCACAGTTTCGTCTTGCATTTGCTTTATTAGGCCCACTCAGCCTGTTGGATAGATGAGTGGCACTATCTTTTTGGTACCGGTACATGAGGAAATGTTCAGCCTGATTTAAAGGGACCGCCTTTACTCCAGACAGCACACTAGGCAATGTTACAGTCGAAGTCGGCATCCGGGTTTCTCTTGTTTGTGAGCATGATGGGATTGGAAGAGAACTCACAGACCTTCTGCTTCTCGTCTTGGAACGATGGCAGAAATGAATCCCTATATAAATTGTCAGCTATAAGGAAATGAGCTCTTCAAGTGGCATTTAGAAGTTGAATATCATAACACAAGAGGTTGTTATCAAAATTAATCTTTTGTTTTGTTTTGTTTAATTAGAAAGATATATAAAGTCGGGGTTTCTTTGCTTAACTCATGTAGTCGCATCGTACGCCTGTACACTCTCTGTGATTGAGGGCGATTTCAAAGGAGGCCATACAGTCTATACTCATTTAACTTAAGTATTCTGGGAACATTTCCAACAATTATAGGCAAATTAACCTCTTGGGGCTCCGATATACCCCTTTTCCACAAACACAATGTTTGTGCTGTTAAGCACGAATTCAGAAAACAATTGATGCATCAAGCAAAAAGACTGACTTTAGGTTAAATACAATACCGTACGATAGCTCGTTAATATATGTACAACACCGCTATGAATGGGAATAATATAAAATCTTGCTCTGTCGGAGATAACATCGTGTTTGTTGGGAAGAGGCAATACTGTGACCACATATGTTGTTGTTGTTTATGTATATTCGAAGCTGTCTCTTGTCGCTCGGTTAATTGGTTGTTTGTTTGATTGGTTGGTGTGTAATCTCGTACTCTAGAGTATTTAAATCGTATACCAGAGGTCCACTGTGATAGTCGAACCTGTTGGGTTCATCACCAATATAAGTTAATTCAGATCGACAATAGCTCTCCCTGTTTTTCGCAGTTAAGTTTTGACGCCAAGCAATGTCCATTCAGGTCATTCTTTCTGTGATAACGTAAGGACACATTTCCAGCTGCCCAACAAAAATGAAGATAAAAGATTGCAGGAACGATTTCAGGCACATTTTATAACGTATAAATCCTTGATAAAATGTTGAATATAAAGACTCAAATACAAAACTTTCGAGTCCAATGTCTATTTATGGATAGATTGATTGCTTGGCGTTAATCATCATGCTTCAGGGTATTTCACTTTAATTATGCTGTGCCCTCAAATTACCTTCAGCAAACGCCCCCTATAAAATGTCATGGACAGAAGTAATACTTTTCCCACAAAGTTATTAATCTTTATTGTTTTATTTTTTACTATGAACAAATTGAAGTTGATTGTATTGTCGTATCGTAGCACTGACTACCAAAATAACCTATCATTAAACAACACTGTTACTGTAACAAACCAAGGATATAATGCAAGAGGTGAAATCGAACGGATTATTTTCCCCCTGGCGGAACAGGACCTTTCGCAGCTTTGGTGTAGCTTTTGTTCCTGCCATTTAAACATGACAATGCTTATTTACTTCGTATTTAAAGAACACGAAATTTAGACTGACTTTTCCTTGGAGTGATGTTGATCATACCATGGATGAAACGTTCCCTGTTGATGACAATGGCCAAACATATATGGTTAATTTAATATTATGCTTTAAATGAAAAAGTAATTTATTTAATTTGATGTGATTTGTTTATTTACCAAAAATGGAATATTTAAATAACATATGTTATGGTTAGAAATAAATTGGCAGAAATAATGTCAATGTCACTTGTTCTATCCCTGGTAAAAGAAGTATAATAAAGATATTTAGAGACATTAAACGGCGAAAAGTAACAATTTAGATCATACAGTTATCCCATAAGTTTTAAGTTTTTCATAAAATGTACAATAGCCAAAATCGAATATTATTATTAAGAGCCGTGATGACAGAGACGGTCTATTGAGATAAAGGTTTAGGGATCTAACTTAATGGATTTAAAGATACCGATTTATCAACCAATTTCTATGATTTTCGCCAATTTGGTGAACAATTTAATGCCATATTGGAAAACAAGAAATAAATGTAAAAATCGAAGTAATTAATAGCTTTGTATGTTGCAATCAGAAGATTAACGAATATAACTGGATTATCGATAAGGCGGTAACTTTTCTCAACTGAATGTGCTCAGTATACAAGTATGTGCAGTAAAAACAGGCTGACAAAATGTAAATGTTAGACTTTGGGGCTCCGTGGCTGAGTGGTCTAGAGTGTACGTTCTAGTGAGTGTAAGCTTCTGGTCCGCATATTTCCTTCACCTCTAGGCCCGCGGGTTCGATTCCCGAAGACCCTATACGGGTTGGTGTGTCCAACGGAAGGTCGTGAATTTTCTGGTTTAATTTATTACCTAGTTTCCTCCCACATTAATGCTCGTTACTCACTTGTAGCGTAATTGGGATTTAATCATGTTGATCTAACATATGTAGGATCTAACATCGAAAATCTGATAAGTAAATCAGTTTTATATCTAAAATATCAAGGATAAACCAGTAGAAACAGTTTATGACAACTCTTAGCTTTATGCTTTATGGCTTATCAAAATGGCTATATATCTTACAATTAATTAATAAATGTTCACTGCCAATAACAACACTAAGTTGAAAACTTTCGTACCCAATCATTCGCAGTTTAAATGCTGTGAAATGACACCCCAAACAATAAGTGGATACATAGTAACCCTGTAGCTTATGGTAAATGGTTTGATATACTACAGTTAATAAATAGCGGGAAACCTTTCTTAAACAAATGTGCTCAGTTTATACGCAGTCAAAATATTACACTACGGTGGGAAAATAGAAATAAAAGTAAACTATATATATATATAGCTTGTGGTTAAAGGTGAATTAACAGGGTCACGCACTAGAGACCACTTCCGCTTTCTCTATACAAAAGGAAACAATGGCTCCTCGAGTCTCTTCAGAGGAAGAAAGTAGTTCTGGTCAGCACGTGAACTTATTCTGAACCCTCTGGTCAGACATTATTGTTTAAATAATATATTTACTTTACAATGTCATAAAAGCTACAACCATTCACATTGCCAAACGATGCGTGACTCAGCTATGATGAGCTTCTCGAATATTCTTAAATGATCAATAGAATAGTAAAAAAAAAAACCACCAAAACACAGATCTGCATAAACGTTGATCTACGGTATTTTTTATGCCATATCAGATAACACAGTATTGAAAAGCTATGATGTTCTCCACACGAAGATTCACAAAATGTCTTAATCGGTACAATTGTTCCGTGCTTGGTTCAAATTTGTAATAGCTTAAAATACTTAGCTTTTTAACTTGGACATTTTGGAAACCATGTATTACTATTCTTGCGTTGATAAGTTATAAATAAATCAAATTCCCCAATGCCAACTTCAGAAAAGCGATACAAATTTCAAATTCCTCATTAAGATTTCAGAAACGCGCTTTGCAATCGCCTCGAGGCTTGTAAAGTAAATATGTCATTTATTTAATTTGTTGTTGTTTTATTTAATTATTTTGCTCTACCCAAGATTAAAAAATGGATATTTATGGTGACTTTGGATTTCGCCGGAATGTGTTTTACGAGGCTTCTTCCCCGTTTCCACCAAACTCATTAGTACCAAGTGAGAAACTAATTTAAAAAAATAAAATAAATAGCATTTATCGTATTTAACCCCTAAACGGAGTAGCTGTGGTCAGTCCGTGAACTTATTTTGAACCCTCGGTTCAGACACAATTGTTGATACCATTGTTTGCCAGTAGAAAGCTATACGGCTATTAAAATAAGTCACAAAGCCAAACGATGCGCGACATTGATTGTGTCTACATGTTCAAATGGTACTTAACAACTAGCGACATCAAAGTTCCAGTATCTTCTGCTGTTCTTTAACATACCACGTGTGATACAGACATTATTGTAACATTTATTTTTTAGTGGACAAAATTTTATACACATATAATTGATTCTTATTGTATTCTATATTCAACACAAATGTTATTATTGTATCGTCTGTTTCCAGAGAACTAGAGAACCACCTCTGATGTATTACTGACTAGTGGACGCTCTGACTACAAATTGATCCATTGGGAATATCGTAACACTGTTGTGTGATTGTGATTTCATCGACAGTTACATCTATTACTCTGTTAAGATCATCACATTAACAACAGAATGGTATAGCAAATGGTTTTTTTAAAAAGTACTTCCCTTATTAACGATAAAATTAATAGCCTATCTACCTTATATACATCATCAGGCCGTCAATATTTCCGACTCGAAATCAGTACAGTCATCTATAACATTCTTGTTATTTCATGCAGGGCCCGAATGAACTTTATTTATGAACAAAAAATTGAATATATTAAACATAACTTGTCATTACAAACATTAGAATGCCTGTGCTTCTAAAAAAATTGAGTGGCTCTTCCCCCACTCCAGAAAAAAGTGAGGGGGTTATGAGACCGTTGCTAACAAACACATCATGTCTGCTTTCACATTTCTGTACTGAAAGACTTTCCAAGCCACATCAATAGCGATAGTAAATAAATAATATTTTTGCACAAAATATAATTATTATGGAATAGCTGAGGAATTTCTGTTCACACCCAGTTATTGTAATTATGTGCGCTCAACTCAGACGGGCCATTATGGGCTGATACAATCTCTTCTCGGCAGGTGTCAGTTGAAGAGGCTTTGTGAGCATGCCAGTGCGCTCTTTGTGACGTCACTTAATTCTGTGTTCAATACGCATAGGCAAATACATATGAAAGTCTCACTATAGCGAGCAAATATAGACCATGTTTATAGTAAGATTGTTAAGGTTTTTTTGTTAATTTATTTACACAAACCTGTTACAATTAGCTGCCTACTGTAACTGTATGTTCTTATCTCGGCTTAAAATAGTCTATCGTGATTCTTCATAAATCCAGCTCTTTCGAGAAATCTTTTCGTGGAGGAATCTTTTGACGCATATATTCTTACTCTCTTTAAGTAGAAAGCTCTACCATGGGCGTTATTCAGTCTATTCTCACGTTCTTTCACTGTAACCCCATGCACACAAACAGTATTTCTTCTGTCAGAGTGATGCGACTAAATTATATAACTGCTTCAGTATACATGTAGGCCGACACAAAAAGCCAAGCTCAATCCGCGATAAGTTTCTTTTGGTACATGTTTACCAAGGTTTTAAAGGAAGAAAAGCCTTTTTAATAACCCATACGAGTGTTGGCTGAATGTGGCCACAAATAAAACAAGCGGCTTACCTTTTTTCATTAAGTGACCAGTACATTATTGAATGTTTCCAATAAACAAATGATTGTCCGACATCTTCACTAACCGGAAGAGGATCAATGTGAGTATGGTAACAACAGTTTATGATGGTGAATCCAGTAAATGTAATAGGTGTATGTAATGTACTGGGGTAACGAGATATCACACAGGAAGAAGAATCCAATAGTTTATGATGGTGAATCCAGTAAATGTAATAGGTGTATGTAATAGACTGGGGTAACGAGATTTCACAAAGGAAGACGAATCCAATAGTTTATGATGGTGAATCCAGTAAATGCAATAGGTGTATGTAATGGACTGGGATAACGTGATGTCACAAAGGAAGAAGAATCCATTTGCATTTTAGAAAGAGCTGGTATATAATTGGTAAAAACTCAGCCGAAGACGATGTTGTCTATTAATACGACAAGCGGCACGGCTGAATTGAGTGTCACAGATTAGTCACTTTTGACGATCTTTTATTTTAAAGACTTAAGTAAAGATTGACATTATCAAACATTCAGCATTTCATCTTTTCTCAATGATATCAAATTTGTCTTTTACCTACAAAAATAAAGCTCATGCGCTCGAAAATAAAATAAATATAAAGTAATAAAATCAATTTATGTGCATTTGTTTTTAAAAAATTTAGTCGTTAATCGGTCGTTTTGTTTCAAGTTATAATATCAGCAACAATCGTTCATGAGCTGAATCATGGGATGACAAGGCTCATTCTTACTGCCATCAACCTGCCAATATAGTTAGGCTTTTAATTCTTGCCTCATTGTCGAAAGAAACCACGTTTTTCATGTTCATTCGTTCAAATAAAGTAGAACTTTCTGGCTTTGCTAATTTTTATTTTCACTTCTTTGGTGCACACATTGCTAGGCTGGCTGATTGACTTTCGTTGATTGATTGATTGAATGACGATTTGACAAGCGGACGTACATGCAGGTGGACAGAGCATATATGTATGTTGATAGATTGATAGATTGGTTGGTTACTTATCGACTCACTGATTTGGTAATTGATTGATTCGCGTATTGGCGGGCGCGTGGGTGGACTGACGTAGGGACAGATTGTATGGATGGTTGATTGATTCGTTAGGGTGCAGTTTAATTTGTCAAAGAACTTACGTTAAGGTAGCCTACGGCAACCAAAGGTGCATTTCTTGGGAGTGAGCAGTCATTGGTTTGGGTTCCACTGACGTGAAAAAAGGAGGTAAGTTTGTTCGCATTATTGTGCAACATATTAAATCCGGATCACTATCATACAGTCACTCACACGACGACGTACCAGACCAATGGCTGTAGGAAATCACACTCGATACCACCGGAAACAAACAAAGACAAGACAATACAATCACAGGACAATCACAGGGTATTACAAATACATCAAAAACAGATAGGCTATATGTTCCCCCTTATAGCCCTGAAAATCCCAGTGCAACAGGAAGTTCCATCCAAACCCGTCGCAGGATGATACGAACACATATTGGTCTTTTGCAATTTTATTCCAGTGTCTTGAAAGACAAGATATTTCCTTGTGTGTGTGTTAAGAAATGGGTGTGTTTTTGATGGGCTGAATTCAACAAGACCGGTTTTGCTGAATAAAAGCGCCATTCAACCGGTAGTCAGTAGACACACTCTTCAAAAGCCTTGTATTTATATCGTTCATTACCTATGTGTCGTATTTGACCTGAGCCCATTGTATATCTATATTGTTGAGCCTTTTCAGATTTCAATAGCCCCCAGTTGGTTCGTTGTGTGTGCTCCAGTACTGAACAGATATTTTATTATAATATGAGGTCTTGTCAGCCGAAATCTGCTGAAAATAAATCTTGGTTCTAAATAGACGTCTGCCTAACATATACCTTTAAACTGATACAAGCCCTGAGATCAGCGAATGATGAAGTTTTAACGTTCACACTGCAGATGCACAAAAAGCGACTTTTGCAGCAGTTTTATTAATCCACCATATGATCAATCTGTTCATCGTTATGAGACTCTATCAGAAAATATAATCTCTACAATGACCTGGGTCAAACGACAAAGATAAATTTGTTCTGTGAGGCTTTGGTCTATTGTATCTGTCCTCGGTCCTTCACAATCTTGTCTTGAGTGTTCTGAAATCGATACGGTGATAGTATCTAGAAATGTAACAATCTATTTGTCACCTTTTTCTTGTCCGGCTCTGTCGGCTTAATAACACGGTTTGCTGTCTCCATATTCAAATGTCAACATTCTGTCATCAGTGAAAGGCTGCTAGCGAATTGGACTACATCAGGTGGAATCAGGTCACGTGACGATTTGCACACCTTATATGGAAATAAAAGTTACCATGGCTGCTATACCCACCTCTGCATGACACATATTCTTACCTATGGTGTATATTGAATGGTGACGGACGGATCCCGCCAGTTCTGTTGTTGTGAAACTGCATTCCTCACGTGTTGTATTTGAAATGAGGGTGTGGGCAGGATGCTTGGGAGTTTAACACATCGGCTCTAACCCACAGCATAGACCTCATCTAGAACAGTTTCGCTATCGGTAGTAGCTGCGAGTACCTTGGACACTTGAACCGACATTGGTTGACAACGATTAACATTATACGAGTTACTTACTGGAGGTCAATACGTATTAAGCCTGGCACAACGCGATTTATTACTCACAAATCAATACCAGGGTCTTAGACCAGGTACATAGATACATCCATATCACACTTCCAGTTTATTTCCATACCTACTTGCTGGCAAGCCTTTGGGATAACTTGGTGTTTCAACATTTAAAGTGCTGATCGGGAATTTAACCACACTTGAAAAATCGATTGTACGATATTATAAACCGTTGTTGGTTATTGGTGTACTACAGGGATTACCATAAAGTGGTAAGGCTGACTATTTACATCAATCATCTCCCCCCCAGGGATTACCATAAAGTGGTAAAGCTGACTATTTACATCAATCATCTTCCCCCCCAGGGATTACCATAAAGTGGTAAGGCTGACTATTTACATCAATCATCTCCCCCCGAGGGATTACCATAAAGTGGTAAGGCTGACTATTTACATCAATCATCTTCCCCCCCAGGGATTACCATAAAGTGGTAAGGCTGACTATTTACATCAATCATCTCCCCCCGAGGGATTACCATAAAGTGGTAAGGCTGACTATTTACATCAATCATCTTCCCCCCCAGGGATTACCATAAAGTGGTAAGGCTGACTATTTACATCAATCAT
>JARFOD010005245.1:0-19293 GCA_031763545.1 Mopalia muscosa | reverse complement strand
CCCCCCCCATAAAGTCGTTTTATCAGAGCTGTGTTATTAAATTTTTAGGACGGGGAAAAGAAGTATGTTATTCGAGACGTCACAACAAATAATGTAGCCTTGTGTTGTGTAGTGAACATGAAATGACGCAAAATATATGTAACGTCATAATGGATATGAAGGGCTTTGACGCAGAACAATTCTTAATGATTAACAAAAAGTGCTTTTTAAGGCAGTGAAATATCACTTTTATGCATGATGTAAATCCTGG
This sequence comes from Mopalia muscosa, assembly GCA_031763545.1. NCBI lineage: Eukaryota > Metazoa > Mollusca > Polyplacophora > Chitonida > Mopaliidae > Mopalia > Mopalia muscosa. The sequence goes on along the minus strand of JARFOD010005245.1, from coordinate 19,043 downwards.
TATTTCACCAACATATGAATAATAAGAAAGGTGAGAGGTTTACAAGGTAAACACCCTGAATAGTAGATCAATCATACTGAGCTCACTCTCTTCTTCACTTAAACATCAGTCCTGCTGTGATCACCAGTTCAAGATTTTACAGTTTACAGATTCCATGTTTCAAGATATAACCCCTTCAATGGCATGTCCATGAACACAAAGAAGCTTTATTTTAATTTGATTTATAGACTTCAAAAAATGTCTCAAGCATAAAGTAAAGATGTGGGAGCAAAACAATTGACCGATTCTATGCTGCAATAATCAAATTGAAAGGAAAAAATCAAGGAGACTTTAATTTTAATCTTCATTTAGTTTTTGCATTATTTTTTTGGAAGTTTTTTCTAAAATCAAATAATAATTGTTTTGAAAAATTGTTACCCCACAACAAATTCACATGTTCCCTAGTTTAAAAAGCTTTGAACAGTTTGTTTGATTGGGTTTAATGTCACACTCAAGGGTATTTCACTTATATGACAAGTAGTTTCCACTTCACCTAGTTCATTTCGGTAGAAAACTGGGGGAAACCTTAAATCAAAAAATCATTTTTCATAATTACTGAAATACCCAGATGTGATACAGTAACACTTCAACAGACACATACTGAGTCAGAAATTATGGATGCTTCTAAGGTTAACACAGATACTGATATGTCTTTATACATGACTCAACTCCATAAATTTATACATATTAAAAAAAACTAGAGTTCTGAAAAAGCCATTTTAACATGTTCATTGCAATACTTACTTCCTCGTTCAATGCATTTGTCTGAGTGCAATATACATGCAAACATAAATTTTTCATATAAAATATCATGCTGATGCCACAGTGAGAAACAGCCAAATCCAAGTATCTCTTTCATGTTCATTAGCGGACAACCTGGGATGAGTAAGCTTATATACAGGGATTAGAAACTCTACTACCCTCTGAATCATTAAACCGTGAATGTGTTACTTCGCTAGCTCGGTCCAAATGACACTTCAAGTGTGTCGGTCAAAGATACAAAATCGGCTCAATAGGCCAAGCTAGCCCTAACTGACACTCCCTTCACTGCACTTACCTATACTGGCCAGACTTTAACAGTTTGACAAACACGCCAAATGTGTCGTTTGTTTTATTCCAAGCAATTTTAAACAAATATTTTCACCTGACCAAAATAGTTAATGTAGATCAGACTTGTCAAGCATCACGAGGGAAACCCTTGAACTGTATCAGTTGGTGCTATGGTTGTCAAAATTTACAATTATCTCATTAGCTTGTCAAGGGCATTTAAGTACTCTCAATGAAAGAAAATGGTTTCAATAATGAAACTGTTTTAATAGGGAACACCTGTTAAGTTTTTGGCCTGTTGTGGTCCTTTATGGTAATGAATAAAGCTAATTGTGTTCAATTATCACAAACAGTTATGTTCCAATTAATAGATTTCACGCAATTAAGATTTTCCCGCCGAGAGTTGTGCCGTACCCGTATGGGGTTTATACAATGACTTTTTCCCCATACGTATACGTCATCAAGCTTCTGACCAATCAAGGACGTTAGATTTTTCATTATTTAAAATCGATTTTAATCGCTAAATTAAATATAAAAAACAAAATCAACATTTCCTTTGATGGAAACATAATTTTTAAGACATGTTTCCTCAGATGAAAATTAGTTTTTGTTCATGCCTGTGGAGTAATGTGGACATTTAAATAAATGTGAGTTCTAGCTTAGATCATTATTTTAAATGAGTGGAATAATTAATATATCATAGTCTTATTACTCTTATGAATTGAAAGCTCACTTCTAGAGTCCAACGAACAGTACGACACATAAAATGTCACACACTATTGACTATATTTACATATCTACATTGTGAACTATATGTTTGTTTAGTTACTGCAGGGTAGTTTTTTTGTTATATTTTGTAAAAGATTTATTGGCATGATTAGATCCAGGTACTATCATTATATAGCTTACACTACAATAACATTTATACGGAGTAAAATGCGAAATTGCGAAATTCCTCCGTCTTAGCCCTACATTTCAACGCATGGCGAAAATTAAAAATTGATCCGCCACTATCGCTGGCCTTTCAAAACATGTTTTTTTATTTTTCTCTGATTTTTTTTAGATACCATGAAAACAATGACGAGTATTTTACTAATTTGCAATATTTCTTTTTTGACGGTTTTTTAATATTATTATTGCAAAGGGAGCTAACTTCAGACGAGAAACTCAAATAAAACGTTATTTAAACGTCAGGGAAAGAAAGAAGGAGTTAGATTATTGTAGCTTTTTTACCTAAAAAAATATGAGAAAAATCAGATATGTTTTGTGAGGCCGGCGATAGAGGCGGTTCAATTTCCAACCTTCACCATGGATTGAGATATAGGCGGGATGTAGGGCTAAGACGGAGGAAATAGCCCTATTCATTGTGCTAGGCTAGTCCTGATATAACTGAGAATTCATATGCATATATGGCCTAATGGCAATGAATTTGGTGTGTATAATTTGGTACTCACAAGTCTATTTGCAGCTCCGGTGACCGGTGTCCTTGAGATCACATATATTTCCAAAGTGCAACCACCACAGTAATCAATAATGTATATGCTTTTGTTTGCATCGTCGTTTTTGGTAATTTAAGAAATCGGATGAAAATATACGAGTGTGGCAAAATTGACAATATAGCTGTCATTTGTCCCCGCCTCGATTTTAAAGCAGATTCGTCCAAGAGTGACGTAGTGAAACTTCTGGGCCAATCTACTTTCAAATTGATGGGTTGACAAATATCTAATGTTTGGTAGTTTTTGCCACACTCAAGTCTTTTATGCCGATTTCTTAACAAAATGTGTTCGGACTACAATAAAAGACAATGCAAACGAAAGTGTAAACGTTATTGATTACTGTGGTGGTTGCATTCTAAGGCCTAGTGAAAATAGGAGTAAACGTGTTATACGTGTTGAAAACTAGGGTCTGTGTAATGTTTTAAATGTTAAATTTACACGGTATTTTGAGAAGTTCCATTATATTTCCAACCGATATGTTTGTTTCTTGGGTAGAATTAACTTACAGCGAATGTCCACAGACGTTCACCATCAACACCAGCGATGGGTTTCTGTATTTAGTGGTCTTACAGCGTGGACAACCCTGATCATCCATTCTGAAATCAAAACACAAGATAGTGAAAGTCCATGCAGGAGAAGATAAATATTGCAAGGCTTTGGAGAACAAATTTTTTTAAATTTGAACATCTTCAATTTTTTTTTTATTATTCAAGTGTTTATTTAAAAAAAAAATGTTGTGAAACAAATCAAATAGATTGGTTTGATAGTGAAGCGATTCTTTAAACATTAAACTCGTCCAGTTAAATCGTGTATATATACCTTAACAACTTGTCATATTGATTCCATATCACTTAAACTTAGGCCGGCCTAAAACCGCACAGGTGACAACCTTGAGAAAACAATGCTTACCGGCACTCGGCAGAGGAAGGCTACAAAAGGGGACTTTCGTTCCCCAGATTCACAATATGATGACTATGATCACGGAAAAGATAAATTTTCCCATAGGTTTGTAGAATAGGCTACTGTTGTCATCGCCTTTTTTATTTGGTACCGTCCGTTATAGTACATGTATACATACATGTAGGGCCTATAACGTATATAATGATGATGGCATAATAAATGCTGAAATATTGAGTCAAAATGAAGTTATCGTTTTTCGGAATAACACTACTTGTGTATTATACAGATATAATTACCGGTACTTGGATTCTATCCATCTACCAGTACCAGGTAGGCCTACCGTATCTTCAATGCAGTCTTACGCTTTATATATGGAATTTTAGGCATAAAGGCCGTCATGTATAGTCAGAAGTCTAAATAGACTTCTGGTATAGTGTATGATAGCCTACCCCTAGCCTTATTAATAAGACTTAGATAGTAGAGATTGGGTCTACACATCTAGTTATGTGATATCTAGGTCTTTTTTATAAAGCTATGGCGATACCTGGCTAGCTATATAGTAATATATATTTTTGGTCGTATAGATCTACATATTGCCTACATTTTTACTTTTTGCTTGCCTCCAGGCTCCACCAGGATTCGAACCTAGGTGTCAGGCTATCAGGGCCAACACTCTCTCCATCTTTCAAAACCTCCAATTTGGAAGTAGACTCACCCTTGAGGCTCTAAAATTGTGTGGTAAGGAAACTTAGAGCGAGATTTCTTTCAAAGTGAAGCGGTGAAATATGGCTACAGTTTGGTACCGTTTGCCACACTGAAGTGATTTTATCTTGATTTCTTGACCAAATTTGTCTGGATACCATAAATGACAATGCAAACATCGCTATTGATACAGTGTAACTGTGGTCGTTGACTGGTTGTTGTTTGGAAATATAAGTTACTTATGTGATTTGGAGCACAGAGAAGCTGCAAATAGACTTCTTGTGTCAGAAACAAATTATACATAACATCTACATGACTGAGAATTGTTCCATTAGTCTGTAGATGATATCTGTCATCTCAGGACTACCTTGAACAGAATTGCTATCCAGGCTTGGAGCTATAATCATGGATTCAAGGTGCTCTATGATCAATCCTGATGCAGCTGGAGATGAGATATTAACATTCCAAGTGTGAAGGCTTAATCTGCTCTTCTGGAAAGTCAGAGGAAACTCATCAGCAGAGATGAGATACAAAGCTCAAATTTAGATTGTGTATTCCTAATGACCACATATAGCAACCTAATCAATGGACAAAAATATTAAATGATTGTGTCAAATTGACAGATAGAAAAATTAATGAATTGTTATAATGTTAAAAAAAAGCTTAATTTCTCCAGAACACACTCAAGAAAAAAAAAAGATAACAAATCTCTCTCAAAATTCTAGATGAGGCTTATACATTAGATTTCACTATAACAATGGTTGGATGGTTAAATGATTTTCCGGGGTGCATAAAGAGGAAAGGGGGTTGAATGCATGGGTGTCAACCTTCAATGCACATTCAACTTGATTCACAATGAAAGTCTAGACAGGCTATATGTAACCCAGCTCATATGCAGGCCTGGGCCACACATCATGGCCGCGCAAATGGAACATCTTGCTGTATAGTACCTGCTAACCTTAAATTGGTGGCTTTTCTATCCTCTTTATTTAAAATTTGAATTAAAATTTCATTATAGAGAGATTGTTGTTTCGAAATTCCAATTATGAATAGTTAAAACTATTGTAGATTCAATGGCAATGTGCTGGGAATGATCACAACAGAATGTAGGTTACAGTCAAACCCGCTTAATTGCCTAACCAAAATGCCATGTGTTTTTATGCAATAAAATGAACTCTCATTTTAATGATTTAAGACTGCTTCGGGGGATGTTTTATTGAGTTCATGCAGATCATGCCTTTGTGTTCAAAATTGTACTTAAGCCATTGGCTATGCTTGTTTATTATTAAATTGAAGCCTCATACACCCCAGATTAAAAAAACAGTAGGATCAACATCGCAGCTGGTTTCCTGCTGAGATAGGACTTGTCTGAATGCAGTCAACAGCATGCTGCAGCCATAACAAACATTTTGTCTTATAATAATAATAATAATAATAATATTAATAATTCTTTATTTCAGGCCCATAGCCCATATATGATGTGTTTTTTTTGGAGTCAATCAACTCATACATGATATAATTACAGTAACTTACAGGTATAGCAGATTATTCCAGTATTCAACTAACTTAGAGACATGAACACCTTCAATGGGAATGGCATTTAGTAAGCAATCATGTGATTATTATGCGATTATTGAATGATAGGATTGTAAAAAACCCACAGATGCTATGCTTATATCCGATTTATTCCTCAACAAAATAAACCAAAAGTAAAGGAGACACCACTTTTTAGTTTAAGGCTATTCTGCCGAGTGTGCTATAATAATATCCTTGATGTAAAAAACAAACCATGAGAAGTTGACTGTATTTTGAATTAGTTAAAAGGGGATTTTTTCCTTAATCTGGCTTGCAAAAGTTTTCTTTGTCTAAAATAAAAATATTTTCTGTATCATTATGGAAAAGTGTCCTCCAAAAAATCAACCCAGGCATCAAGCAAGGGTATTCTGCATGCTAATCTCTTTTTCCCAGACAAACACTTTATTGTTTTTTTAGAAAAAGCTCAATTGGAATTTTCAACAAAAGGCACTTTTCTCTGGCAATGTTTATGTATACACATATAAATTTACATTTTGTGTAGGCATTCAACCGTGAATATTTGCTTGGAATGTACAAGCTTCAAATTGAAACTCAACACATGTATTCATTTTTAGATTGTGGTGTCCAGTTATAGCTGGAGTATAATATGTCAGCTCATGTCGTCTTGGTAGATCATAGTACAGTGTAGTTCTACATGTCTTTGTATAAATGGTTTGAATTATTTATATCACATGGGCCTCATTAAATGTAAAATAGTGTTGGGCCTTGGAGAAAAACTGTTACCACAACTGGTGGTCTAAATCAGCAGGTCATGGCAGAGAATTGTTGAATTTGAATATCAATGGAAACACTGGTGTAGTGAAAGACAAATTCATGTCTCTGTATGATACTAAAGTACTGTCAATGTAAAACGTTTGTCCAGCAAAACATTACCTCTGCTTTTCTCAAATGTAATCACACTGTCCCATGGATGTCACATAAAAAAACACATATTATAATTTCATGGTCGAGATAAACTCCCAGAGACAAGTGTCTAAATAGATCTTAATCTAGAGTCGTAAAGATGTATTTGTTGCAAGCAAAGCTTTTCATTTATTGATGCCACACAGCCAACACACTACAAACAACAACTTAGACAATGTTGAAGACATTTCAAATAATTATCAGAGATGACATCCTGATTTTGCTGAAAGCTCAATATAACCCAATTCTTGAATAGGTCACTACTTATCTTGGATTGAAACAAATATCTTGGAATGTGTTATAATCTTGCATCAGAAAAAAATCTGAAATCCAATACAAGTTTAAAAGATTGAATTAAATTATAGGATCTTAAACCTGTCTTGCAACAAATGTAAATCTTTTACCAGATTACGAAGTCTTTTACCATAAAACCTCTTTTTGTTTTGATAGAAATCATTTTTTTTCTAACAGAATAAATATTTCTTGTGCAAAGTTTTCAAATCTGTGTTGTTGTTTGTTAATATTAGCAGAAAGTATATTTATTGGAGTAAAATTTGAAGAGTCTTAAATTTTTCCGCTTTGGTGTTCCACATTTAGCTGACAACTCAACACAAGGTTAATGGGAAGCAAGAGAGTATCATGCAGTTATTTCTGATTATATTGCAGTTGTACATGGACGATACTACGCATCATCTTTCTGACGATATTCTCGTGTTTCCTGATATTACTGTTGTTACCCTCCCCAATAGAACCAGTTGCACACAGGTAATGTATGACCCTGTATCAGCTATAACCCAGTAATACCAACCCTTTATATTCAGGTGTTATAATGTAAATTTTATACCTGATGATTTCTTAGAAAAACAGTATTATTTACCTGGAACTGGAACTGAGAACATGGATTTCAGTGTCAATTCCACATTCTATGTCATGTTATGCTCCTGGTGATGTTGTTAAGTCCCCTACTGGTGGAACCAAAGGAGAGTATACCTGTTAAGCTGATTACTCTGAGAATATGCTATTAAACACTTTAGGACACTCTAACCCCTCCTAAATGACAGTTTTTTGGTTATATATGTTAAGATGAAGTGTGCAAAAAATCACATCTGTAGGTATAAACAGCTGAGAGATAGGAATGTCCCCAAGGATGGTACACTGACAAAGAAAGGAAAGAAAACGGGTAAAATGTTTTTCTGATCTATTTTAAGACAGTTTTACCTCTTTCATGCTCAATTCTTTGAAGTAGTTCAATCTAGTTTTTCACATTTGTTAATAACATCAAATTGAGTCATTGTATGTATGTTTCGCAAATAATAATGCATAGATATGGTAAGATATACCAGTTTTTCTACAAAATTGACAAGAGCTGACTGTGTCAAATGCTAGTTGAATTCCATTCAAACTGTGATCAATCTCTGAACACCAATCAACCACATGAAGCGTCAGTGCATAAGTGCTCAACATACAATACACGAAAACTGTTGATATGCATATGTTCACAACTTCACAGTGGTCAGACAGTTAATCAATCCTCTCCAGGTAGTTGCCTGTTTTTAATTGATTGTCAAAACACCCTTGTTGTAAGTAATGTAGTCAAGTTTGATCATCAAAGTTAACAGTCTTCAAATTCAAATGTTTTTATTGGTTTGCTCTGGGATAAAGATCACTATCTCAACTTTTGGAATATGCCATAATATAAATTATCGCATATTTTGAGCTGAGTAGGGGTTAGAGTATCCTTAAAAAAAACCAATCACATGTCTTTGGAGTGGTCTTTTGAAAAATACTGTTTTTGGGACAAAATGTTTTCTAGTCAAGTATTTCAAAATATAAAATGTTAAATGGTAAAACAGTATTTTTGCTGTTTTGGAAAAACACTTTCTTATTTTGAACAGATTCTTATTCAGACAACTTTGCAGTCCCATCTGGGAATCGAACCCACAACGCTTTGCAGTTTGTGTCAGGCACCAAAAAACCAGCATGTACAAACATGTTAATACTGGCCAGCAAGTCCTCCTAGACCACCCAGAGTCAAATCGGTTCATAGTACCTTCAAACTAAGAACAAAGCGTTATCCCACAATAACAAAAATGCTGTTTATATTCCATTCCTAAAAGACTCCAATATCATTTATCTGTTGGTTTATTAGATTCCCACCTGTCCCTCCATTAGAGGGTCCTCTGACACCCAATAACATTTTAACAAAGGCAAATAGGCTGTATGAAAATGAAATACAAGGTCCAGAGTCAATTGTCATCGATGGAGGTATGATAATTATAGTATACAGGCCTGTGCTCTAATCTTTTCTGGCAGAACTTTCAAATCAGTGAGATAACCTAAGATTTGCATTTTCCACTGTTTACATACATAAATCTTTCCTTGTTGAAAAAAAAGCAAAAATTGCTTTAAAATATAATCTTCATTGATTATCGGATGCAGAATTTGTCAAAATCAGTGGCAAAATTCAAATTTACACGAAGATTGCAAACAATTTGGGAAACATACATGTAACCTAAATTATGTTTACACAACCTAGGGGAAACAATGTTCTGTCCGTTTTCCCCAACTGCACAGGCCTGGTATTAAATTGTTAATTGTAAACATATAACTTAATATCATAACTGTTTGCTACATTGTCATCACTCATAGGATAACATGTGTATATTTTTTTAGCTTCTCTTTTGTACAAGAATGATTCTTTTCCTGCAAAATTTCTATTCAAGCTAAGAAAGTGTTATCCTATCATAATGTTAACATTCACTTTCTAAACGCTGTATTCTCTCATTGACAAGATGTATGCACATTATCGCAGAACATGTTTAATGAGTTTTAGTAAATCAGCATTCAACTGCCAGTGTGATTTACTTTTGGAAATACATGTATAAATGTAATAACAATAATGATAAGACATTTTTATGAGAATAAAATGATTAAAAATGGAAACCCAGTAAGCAAAAGCTGATCTGCACTAAGACCATTGTTAAAGGCTGATGCGGACAGGCATTGAGCAATGTCTGTTTGAATCCCATACGGCTGAGGGCAATGTATTTGTCGCAGTCATATGTTTTTTACTTAGAACTGAAGGAATTGTAATTTTCCAGCCAAGCAAAATATTTCACATATTATAGCGGTTTCATTTTAACTGTTAACAGTATAAGTGGTCCAAGGGATGGTGTCCATCTCTCGACCATCAAGTATACGATGTGGCTGGAACATTTACAGGGGTGTTTTTTTATGAGTTTTCCTATCAGTTTACCCCCGTAATTTGTGAAGTGGACAATCTGTCATCATGTAACTAAATGAAATACCCTTGAGTACGATGTTAAACCCCAATCAAACTCACAAACAAACAAGCATTATAAGTGAAATTAGCTCACCTGGAAAACTACCAGTCATTTATTAATCAGTTAATCAGCCAGAAACTTATCTGGACTGGTACCTTTCCGTACTGACTATGGATTATCCTTATTGTGTGATGATGATTGATTGTATCAAGGCAGTTTTTCTTAAGCCTATTTCTTCATTAGCTCTAGCTAGCTGACATTTACAAACATGTCAGACAATACAAAAATACTCTACGTGTATTATTTTACAGATCATATCTACAGCGGTACAGCTGACGGAAAGATTGTGGACATCTACAAAGGAGAAATAAATCTGTTAGCTAAACTAGGCAAAGATCCTTGTGGTATTATAAATCATTTCTATCAGTCAATAGTTACATATATGTTCCTAAACTATGTTTGTAGTCAATGTTTGTCAATTATATGGTGTCATGCCAGCCCAATGACTCAATTATGACGGATTGGATTTCAAACTTACTTAGATATTTCAGGATGAAATCAATTTGTGTTGATATGTTGCAGTTTTGTGAATACCTCAAAGCGAGTGATATGACAAAGACTAGTGCTTGTATTATAATTTTTTTTGTGATGCCCAGTGTTTAGTTTAGATTTTTTCTCTTAATCCTCCAGGGATGTTGAGGTTAATTTCGTTCAACCATTGCATGGGATGACTTATTTTCATATTTACTTCAGTACAACTACATCATTTTTGTCAAAATTTTGGTTTAGTTAATTTTCACTTTCATTACTTGTGGTTGTGATTGCTTCAAGTGTTGTATCTTCAATTGGTTTCCAGGTAGATTTGAAGATGAGCCCACCTGTGGTCGCCCCCTGGGTATGAGATTTGATGCCGATGGGTACCTAATAGTGTGTGATAGTTACCTAGGCTTACACAAGGTTAATGTGGCCACAGGTGATGTCCATGTGTTATGGCCCCACACTGCTCCTATTGATGGTCAGGTAGCTAAGTTTTTTAACCACTTAGTGATTGCTGATGATGGAATGATTTACTTCACGGACTCCAGTACCAAATGGGACAGACGAAATAACAGATACTCCATAATAGAGCTTGATAATACAGGAAGGTACATGTAGGACCTCTTATAAAGTATATTGTACCAAAATAAAATGAAGGTAATAGAGTTTCCACATTTCAAATAGTGGGCGGTTGGAGGGAACTTCATTTTGCCCTGGTGCTCTCAGAGCTCAAGCGGAACAGGAAGCGGATCTGTTTGTGATGTCTGTATTGCGTAATATTGTTGTTGTCCTGTATTTGTCCCGTCCTGTCTTTGTTTGTTGCCAGTGGTGTCGAGGGTGATTTACCTCATCCATTGGGCTGGCACGTCCTCATATAAGTGAAATACCCTTGAGTACGACGTTAAACCCCAATCAAACAAATACATTTCAAATAAGAAGATATAATGTCTTTAAACTGAGTTTTTTGTTGTTTGTTGCAGATTGATCGCATATGACCCCAAATTGAACACAACTACTGCTCTAGTGAAAGGCTTAAGTTTCCCGAACGGATTAGAGATTTCCCGAGCCGGAGATTTCCTGCTCATGGCAGAGACAGCCAGATACAGGATATGGAAGTGAGGAATATGGACATTTTACAGTGTAGTTTGTCTTCATTAAATTGTTTGCTGGCATTGCCATGTTTTTTAACTTTAAAAGAGGGGAAAACAAATTTCACCTGTGTTTCATATGGTAAACTTTGTTAGCCAACAGTCAGGGGCTTAGCCAGAAATCAAAAGTATGGCTTCCAAAATTGTTGTTTTGCTTCACAGTAACTGGGTGTCCAATATTGACAGTTTCTCTATCTCCTACATGTTAAAGTTTCTTAAACCATTAGGCAATTGATCAATCTAAGGTGTCCACAGGATGGGTGGACACCCCCCTGATAAGCACTTGGCAACAGTATTAAGGATACCTGCTATTTAATCCTCTGAAATGTAGAAAGTTACATGTAGTACATGGATTTGAATACTTCTTTAATCAGATCGATTGGCAGTGCCAGGTTTGACCAGACCTATGCTCCTTTGTTGCTACTACTACATTGTTTAACATCATTAGGTAACACACTAAACGTATAGCTATAAAAATAGCAAAAAATCTGTCCAAAAAAAAAAAATTGTTATTTGAAATACATGTATATGGTTATTCCCTTTTCGTATAAGATAGTTTCATACAAATACATCAGAGTTGATCAATTTGACCCAGAGATTATATGGGGAACTAAACATATAAATCATGGTAAAAAATTAACTTATTCTAGCGAGAGTTTCTATAGTGGTTCATGTCTTGACATAGGAAGTAGAATTTATTATATTTTAGGATTGGGTAAAAAATAATAGTTCTTCTCCAAGGGAGATAAAAAATAATAGTTATTCCCCAAGGGAGATAATTAAGTATCATTAAGTCTCCCACACATTCAAAAGAAGGAGTCCATGATGATGCTGATGTATTCTACCATAACTCATGAAGTTTTGGGTGAGATATAAAAATTATCTTGAATAAAAGTGTTATTTTAATTGCAGCAGGGTGTTTTCTTTCTATTTTTGTATCCCAGAGCAGTGTCTAAGCCAGGATCTGCCTGTGGAATTTTGCTTGTCCAAATTTTCCGATGTTAAAATTCAGAATTTCTACTAGTCATGTTTGCAAATTTTAGTGATGTGCCTCTCCCAAATGACAGGTCTCTAGGTAATACAACATGCATGCCCCTTTCCCCTCTTTTAAAAAAATGGAGTAACTTATAAAAAAAACAAGGCACAATAATTTCTTTATTTCTAAGCAACTGTTCAACACAGACGTATCTTTTTTTGTATTGTAATAATGGAGTGATGTTAACCCAGAGTAGAGCATTATTTGGTTCATTTAAGATGGATCTAGCAAGGTATGTGTATCGCACCTTAGCTCAGAGAGACAGTGGCGTTGACCTTCATCAGGAGAGTAATTATCCTACAGGTGAAATATTGAAATCGTATAACATTTATGTTATCCTTTGGTTCAATTGGAGTCTTTTTTTAGGCCTAGTGATATATGTGAGAATACGTGATGTTAAATAAAATGTAGTTGGTATCAATTCAACTTTTAGAAATACCCCTGAATGTGGCATAAAATAATAACCAACGAATCAATTTATGATCTATTGTCACCAGGTATTATCTAAGAGGAGTTAAACAGGGAAAGCTTGAGATACTGCTGGATAATCTGCCTGGCCTACCTGACAACATACAAAGGAGTAGTTCTGGAGGGTACTGGGTGGGAATGGCTGCAGTCAGGTGGAGTAAATTACCTGGTCAAACTGGTATATTAGATCTGCTAGCACCCTACCCTTTCATAAAAAAGCTCATAATGAAGGTAATACTCCATTTAGATGTTTGGCACTTCTCCATGTTGGAGAAACTACTAACCTAATATATAGATAATGTGTCCAGTGTTACACACTTAATTAACCTTTTACAGCCTGCAGAACAAAAAACTGTGAATTACCTAATTTTTTTTCAGGAATGATTGTTTACTTCTGTATGGCTGTCAAAGTACTATGACAAGTCAAACAAATAAACATCTTTTCTGAAAAATGTGTCCCAACTATTTTCTACATGTAAGTTCATAAAATAACTTCCAAAGTAAAACTTTTATGGGTGAAATCATGCTGTATATTAGGAAATAACCTGTTGAATGTCCACCCTGTCAGAGGACAACAGTTATATCATTGAAGTAACACTAAGTAGTGTATGACCACCAACAAACAACCTAAACGGTCATACATTTTCTGTTACAGATTTTTCCTCAGGAACTTGTGATCAAGTTTGTTGTGAAATATGGCTTGGTGTTAGAAATTGATGGATCAGGAAATATTCTCCGCAGTTTACATGACCCAACGGGGGAGAAAATTCCTGCAGCTTGTGATGTTGCGGACAAAGATGGAGTTCTCTATATTGGATCATATTATTCGCCATTTGTGGGAAAAGTTTACTTAAAAAAGACATGAGGCAATTCCTTTAGGTATCATCCATGCAGCATTTTATATATCAGTTTGTTAAAAAGCATATGGAACAGTACAGCTCTAAAATCGTGTAAAATCCTAAAAGAGAATATACTTTTTAACTAACCAGCTTGTGGTATATGGGGATATTGCTGTTTGCTGTATTTCATAATAACTTACTTTTTTAAGTTTTAATTTCTTAAATTTTTTGTAGAATCCATGAGCATAATTTGGAGATGCCTATGAAAATTTCAAGTCATTATCCTTTAATGCCTAATAACATATTGTTATTAAAACTCAAAATATCTGTTTTAATTTTAACAATTATTTATCAGTATTTTATATGCAGTATTTCAGCATTGTTAAAGAGTTCTGTTTTTTTCGTACAAGTCTGACCTACGAAATGATTGTCTTGTCTCAACAACCCCTTGTAAACTTTCAGTTGGATTAATTTTTGTTTTTAACCATTTCTTGTTTAAAGAATGTGCTTTAAATATGGTGACATTCAGTGTTCAAATCAGTCATGTGACTTTGATTGCAACACTGGTTTATTATTTGACAAGACTCACAAAGAACCTGTTCAAATAATGGCAAAGGACTATTCCCAAGTTCATCATGATCAGTGTTTAAACTGTTGGTGGGGACTGGAACACTACCCTAGTTTTTAAAGTCACTCAAGCCTAAAAACTCATTGTTTAACACATCAGATAAATGTTATAGAGCCAAGTGGCTCTCTTAATCCCTTGCTCAAGATTGGTTTTATGTTTTAACCTTTTTTTTTTTACTTAGTTTCTACAGTATTTTTATTTCGAATGTAAAATAAGATTGGTGAACAGGCAACACGCATATAAACACTGCTTCTGCTAATACAAACATTTACACAAGCAGACATAAAGAAAAACAAAGTTTCTGTAACTTATAGATGGGAAATGCTTCTATCAATAGAAGTTTTCGTTAAATGAATACAAATTTTCACAGTTAACACAACTGCTTTGAGTTTTTATTGGTATAGATTTTCAAATCTGTTTGAATGATTGATAAAACTGTGCATTTTACTTGTATATTTGAGCTGGGACTAGTATACTAATTCCAGATTTGACCAATCAGTCATTAAATGTTAATATACAAATGTTATGTACATATCCATGGAAAGGCGTAATACAATTTGATTGATGCCATCTATGCTGTTTTTATCCATTTTATTTTCATCAGTTTTATGTTTGCTGTACCTAGGTAGAGCAGGGAGATGTTTTGTGAACACATTTACATATTATTAGTTAACAGCTACTGTCTATAAACAAGACAAGGAAAGCTCAGGCAAACAACTCCCTATACAAGTGAAATTAATTCAAATATTGTGTGGTAAAGAAAGTGAATATTAAACAGTATATTCGTTATTTTAAAAAGGGTGTTGGGCTTAGATCCTTGGGGCTATGTGCCCTGAATTCACTGCTGGTGATTTGGTGCCTTAACTCTGAGGGTTGTGTTCGAATGATTCATTAGTGCTTAATGCCACATTTTAGCTATGCTGTGGCAAGATGATGTGTTCGATTCTCGGACCAGTCTCAATCTACAAAGTTGTCTGAACAAGAATCTGAAAAAAGTACTAAAGTGGTTTTTTTAAATAATAAAAAAATAACCCGCTGTAAATATGCGCTGTTAAGATCCAGATGGGGGTCAACCCCTTTTCAGCTAATTTGGAAAAAACAGTGTGCACAAGGTTTTCACTCTCGTGTCAAAATCACTCCGCTTCATAGAAGATTTCTGCTCCTATAGTCTCTTAAGAAATAACTTTGGGTTAGCCCATTCGGAAATAAATAGATTATACGGTTTTATATCATGTGACTTAGCTAACTCATTTTGCAAAATATGTGGGATGGCTTGGTCTGGATTTTAGCTGCTCATATATGTGTATACAGCCACAGAAAAACAATAACTTTGGTAGGAAATAAATCTCTATATTTACATAAATCTGACAGAAACGGTAGCTAGAAAACTTGCCACAAATAGTGTATTTTACAGTTTGCTCTAATACATGTATCTATCTATAAACCACACATAACTTTTGAGATTCTGAGTGAGAAATACAATAGTAACATACATTGACCACCCATCTTTCTATTGGTACAGGACTGAAAACGTGTGTTATCTGCACTGATACTTTGAAAATGCTTTTGGATTAGGAGTTACCTGTAGATTTCTGAAGTTGAAGAACCATGTTTTTGATATAATTAACAGATTGCTTATTTCTGTTATCATTTATAACTGTCAACCATTTTCATCAGCTGAAAACTTGATTGATATCCAAATAAACCATCAGTATAGCTTGTTACTTACATATTCACATATTTAAAGTTTCAAAGTTTCGCTTTCCTAGATCTGCTATATCACATTCATTGAGATTGACAAGTTTGCCCCTCTAATACAAAGCTAACATTCAGGTACATTCCTTCAAAGATAGAAAGAACATACCCCGACATAATATCACATTTGGAAGTTTCAAGGGCCAAGACAATTTTACAAATCTTCCCCAAAACTTCATGCAGTATGGTTAAATACATTGACTACAGACAACTTCAATGTGCGAGACTGAAAAGATGTAATTATCTCCCTTGCAAATTTTTTACCATGACGTAAAGCTCTTCAAATAAACTCTACGATAAATGATCTGATTCAAAATAATCCTCCGCAAAAAGATCTTGTTTTAGTACCTTTACGTTTACTGTGTTACCCAAGGACCAAGGAAATATATAGTGGCCATGGCCGAGATGTAGTTTTGCTCAAACTTGGTGACAATTATCAATCGCATGAAACAAATATTCAAACTCTGATTCCAGATCTAAGATACTTCTATGGAACTTGAAAATAATACTGTCCATTAAATAGAGCACTAAGCATGGGCTTAGGCAGAGGTGTGCACGCTTGTCCTTTGGACAAACTGAATCGATCAATGGCTTCATTTGGAGACCCAGTTTTAAGAAACGAGGGGAAATTGTAAAAAAATGTTGCACCCAGTTTACATAACAAGTGAAGCTAAATTACCATTTTGGACATACTTTTGATTTCTGGCTACATGTAAGCCCCTGGCACTGAGACTGGATAGTGGCTAAACTATGTTCAAAATATGTTTCGAATAGTCAAAAGTACATATATTAACTCTTTCATCGCATAATATAATGGTAAATAAAAACACAACTATTGTAATCATTGTTAAGCCTATTGACAATCTTTCAGCATTATGTTAGTTCCACAAGTGGTGCACACCATGGATGATGATATGAGCAGTAATTTAACATTTGGATTATGACAATAAAGAATCTCCAAACAAATCTCCAGCATGGCACATTGATAAAAGATAAATAAAAAGTTTGTCAGGATTAAGACATGGGTTCATGGTTGCCTAATGGATAATGCTCTTTGTACTCTTTTACATGAGTTTTCATCTCCTGTAGTTGTTTTTCTAAGTGGGGTGTCATCTCAGCGAAAACGTCTGTAAACATATATTCTGGATTTGGTTTTTTCCTCTTCTCCGCAGCTGAGAATGCCTCCATTACCTGACAAAGTAAACGAGCAGTTAAAAACATTAAATACATGTGTCCCAAGGTTGACTTTTAATTTTGACTTTGATATATATATAATTGATTGATTGGTGTTTTACGCTGTGCTCAAGGGTATTTTACTTAAATGATGGCAGGGTATTCCAACAATAATTGACACTGGTGCAACCAAGAAGTGAAGTGTTTCCATAATCTTAGAAAGTTAATTTTCCTCCAATGCGAAGTAGAGACAGCATAGCTACTCTTCAAACAAACTGCCCATAGCCAGTCAATGTATAGGTTTTCCAAATCATTATGTCTAAAATAGCTTTGCTTTTCACAGCTTATTTCGGCAATTTTCTTCATCCCAGATAGAGATGGTACTATAAAGTAATTTTGTATACATGTTGTTTTTCATAACTCTCAATTTATGTTTACAAAACTGGGAACAATTTTTTAGGTTTTGCCAGAAAACAGCACAGACCATGTACTCCACCAAATAGAATACCAACACACTCAAAACCATGAAATATATGTAGTGCTTTCTTATTACAAAAGTAATTATCATCAGTAAATAATTATGGAAACTTACTGCCTTTAGCAAGAGTGTTCAATTGTTTACATGCCAAATGTCAAATTGAACAGTAAAAAGGTCAATACTAAATTCAATACTAATTGGAAACCCTAAGCGAACTAAACAAACTCAACAGCCAACCGACAAGTAACCTGACAAGAGAGGTTACATCCTATTTTACTATAAGAGGTGAAATATAGAGAAACAGAAAGTACAAGTAAAATACACTGTAATAAATCGACATGATGCTCCCTCTACACATAAAGCATTAGGACACCAGAAACTACCACTTCTGAAAAATTATAACTACATACACCACTGGGCATGAATGCTTCGTTGGACTATCAAAGAAGGGAGACCATCAGAAAACTCTTCACACTCATATCACAATAGGGACATTTGATTTGATTTTTTGCGTTGAACAAAGTGAAGCCGTTATCTTCAATTTCGGTTGACTGGTACATTTGGGAATTCTTGCTTACATTTTTTTCTCCTTTTAATCTGTCAGGTGTTGTGTAAACAAAAATCATAGACAACGGCTTCACCATACTCCATGAAAATGTCCAGTGGAATATGCCTAACGACTTCCCATGGTCCATTCTAGTGGAATCATGTCTATCCTTTTCATTTACACGAAGCTGTGATCGCTTCAGGTAACTTAGCTGTGACTTTTGAAATAGCAAAGGCTTTTTCAATATCAGTAATTATATCATGTGAACGGTATGAAAGCTCTAAGCTAATTGGCTGGGGTAAAGGGACGCAACTCCAAATGAGCATTTGGGTATATTTGCATGGATAAAGGCACACATAGACGTTTTTATGTTATTTTCCACCTTGCATTAGTTTGTTTGTTTGTTTGATTGGGGTTTAACGTCGTACTCAAGGGTATTTCACTTATATGACGACGTGCCAGCCCAA